>PVKS010028833.1:0-25987 GCA_004027875.1 Aplodontia rufa
ATGGAAGAGATCATGATGAGTAAAATCAGCTTAACCCAGAGAACTAAGGGTCGATTGTCTCCACTCATCTGTGGAGGTGGGGACTAGACCCTGGACAATGAGAAAGTTGGTCTAGAAACATGAGTTAAATTCAGATAAGATGTAATGCTTTACAATTTAATACTATTTTTAGAGTTATAACGGGAAGGGGAAGGGAGGGATAGGGAGGGTAATTGGGGGGGGCACTCCTGGGGACAGTTGCAATGTCCAGAATATATACACATCTTATACACATTTTATATTGTCTTGTTAAAATCTTGTAAGGTTGCTCAAAAATAAAAAAATTTAAAAAAAAAGATATGTGATCATAAATGGGAGTTACTCGCAAGGGTCCCTATGTTCTAACAAATGAAATCACTATTGCCATTAAGGCAAGAATTCCACATGGGTCCTGCCAGGACCAGGGCTGAGGCAAGGGTACCATCTAGTCTATGAAAGGACAGAGGGAAAAAGTTCTTTAGGCCAGAATGGATGCTAAAAAAACCAGCACCCTATTTTTGAAGGAAGCCCTTCAAAGTCTTCAAATGACAAAATGCTTTCAAGATCCATGTAAATTGAAATAGAAATAAAGAACAGGGAAAAATAATTCCAGAATTTATAAAGATATTTTGGTACATATGCCTGGAGGCATTTAAAAATATGGCCCTGTTTTTCAAAACTAAGAAAATAAATTGAATAAATTAATGATAAAATGGTATCATACAAAAATTCAACAGATACATGTATATGTTATCTTCAAGAGCACGCCAGGGGTGACTGGAGCAGTGGCTCTGTGGTTACAGTGCTTGCCTGATATGTGCAAGGACATGGGTTTGAACCCAGCACCACATGCACAACTAAATGTCAGAACAAAAAAAAAGCCACACGAAAAACTAAATAAAATTGATTCTCTCTCTCTTTCTCTCTCTCTCACTTTTCCTCTCTTTTTAAAAAAGAAAGAGTCCACCAAAGCTATTTGGGTGCAAATTTAGTGGATGGGGAATGGGTGCAAGTTTAGTTTTGGGGAAGTATTTTTTCAAGTAACTTGGAATTTTTCTATGAAATTCAGAGTCAGAAAATCCTGCAATTATAATTGGTTTTGGAATTATAAGTTTGTAAGGATAGATAAGGATCATGAAAATGTTATCTTTGCTTTTTAATTACAGCAGAGTACCTTTGGGGGGGGCGGAGAAAAACAACAGAGAGTGGGTAGAGTTATGACATTTAGTAGCGCCCATTCCCCTCAATGTAGGAGGAATGGGAGCTACTTAAGGAAAGTCGAGGGAGTGGATGTAAAGTAAATGAGTAGTTCATTTAATGTTTTCCAAACTGATTTACACAGGTTCCCAAAATTCTGATTCAGTGACTCATACAAGAAAAAGAATAAGAAGGTAACCTATCAACCCTTATACTCATTTTAAGCAAAAAATAAAAAAAACTCCACTTTTCAAATGTATTAGGAATTGAGATCCCCTAGTACACATTTTTTTCAAAGCAAAGAACTCCTATATATATATATATATATATATATATATATATATACATATATCAAAAAGATTTTAAAGGATTTCAAAATGTACAAGAATAGACTATTGGCTATCTCTTCGAGGACCTCCTCCTCACAGGTTATCTCATTCAAAGAAGCCTATAGCTTTTATTATCTTTGAGGTATTTTACAATTCTGTAAGTTATAAAATACTTATAATAATGCAAATCATTCATGTCTATAGAAAGGTAAATGATATTTTTCTGGTGAAATATGGCTTGAGGATACTGACTAGTTTTGTACGTCTTATTAAACTTAATTCTTATTGCCTGTATGCATGTGTTATTTGACTCATCTTGGGAACTAGTTGTCATACCTTACTAGTTTCCTTATTTATTAATGAGTTAAATGAAAGTTTTTGACATATGTATCACATACAACAGAATTAGCTTTGCCATATCTGGGAATATATATAAAATATCTGATTTAAACGAATTGGGGGGCTGGAGCAGTGGCTCGATGGTTACAGTGCTTGCCCGGCGTGCGCAAGTACACAGGTTCAAACCCCAGCACCCATGTACACAACTAAGTGTAGGAGCAATGAAAGACATGTGAAAAAAAAACTCAATAAAAATTGATTCTCTCTCTCTCTCTCTCTCTCTCTCTCCTTCTCTCTTTAAAATTAATAAATAAACTTGAACCGGATCGGTCTAAATTGAAACTTAATTATTTTTTACCTCACCCTAAGGAAGGCTCCTGGAATCCAAGCATTTGTTGATTCTGCAGGAGTGGCTTTCATCCATTTTTCTGGCTGGGCAGGCATAGTAGATGAGAACTGCACATGTGACATACTCCTGTGGATGCAAATATGTAAATCTTCATTTAAAGTTTAATAATGTAAGCTTACTTCAAACAACACACACACAGAGGTAATGAGAAATAAGCGTATACTACTTCTGTAATATGTTTCCCCATTGCACACAAATTCCCTTACACTGGCTATCATTTCCCTTTCTTGCACATCAGAATGCAAATGAATGGAATGACTATGAAGGGATTATTCTCTAATACATATTTTAGAAAGGCAAATAATTGACAGAATTGGAAATTTTGCCTATTATAAGAAATAAATGATCTGTACAAAATTTACAATCCTGGCACTCAGGGGGTGCCTTACTTCCATGGTTGATAATCACTGATTCAAAGAGATAGTAATCCTTATTTTGAATAAAAGGAGCCAAAATAAGTATACACAGTTTTTTAAAAGTAGAAAGAAGAAAGAAAAATATAAAGAAAAAATAACTTTGAAGGAGATGATTAGGATTGAAAGAAATAGATTACTAAATAAGGGTCCTAGATAGTAAGAGACAGAGAGAAAAAGTCCAAATGAAGAAACCAACCCAGTAAAGAACTGATTTCAAAGGAAATCTTTAAATATATGTTGTCTTCTTGTGCTTTTAATGTAGAAATTCTGTGTTTTTGTTACAGTTTGACTTGTGTCCCCCCAAATTTCAAATGTTGAAGTTCTAGCCCTAGATACTCCAAGTTAACAGTGGGTAATTAGCATGAGCTCTAATCTATATTGATAGTTGGTGTCTCTATACAAAGGAGAAATGCGGATTGACACGTACACAAGGAAATGGTTAAGATGAAGCCGGAAATTAGGTGATGCTTCTACAAACCAAGAAACACAAAAGATTGCCAGAAAGCTACCAAATATAAGACAGAGAGCCATGAAACAGTCTTTCTCGCAGCCCTTAGAAGGAATCAACCCTGCTAACATTTTGATCTTGAAATTCTAGCTGCCAGTACTGAGATAAGTTTCTGTTGTTTATGCTACCAGTTTGTGTTACCCTGTCATGGCAGTCCTAGGACACTAATATAAACAGGCAGTTACAACTGTCCTTAAGAAGATGGGCTCATGTCTACTTGTCAGGTAAGATGACTCTCTACTGAGGATCTAGCAATTGCAGAGAATTAGAAACTGCAGGGCAGACAGAAAACCAAATGCTTGACAGTGACTGCCAATTAGTGTTAATTCAATGGAAAAGAAAGAAGGAAAATTAGACTTTTTATTATGTATGTACAAAACACAATAAAATAATGAGAGGGTTACCAAGTGCTTCTTGGGTTCAGAATTATATTTCTGGCAGTGAACAGGTCATGCAAGGTGGAATATGAGATAAGCCTGTAAAGTCAGGCTCACCCACAGCCTGGTTCTCTCCAAGTCTAAAACACTGTCAATAATGTGAGTTCCTGCAGCTTGAATAGTAATTCTCCAGATAAAACAAAACAAAATTAAAACTCATGCTATTTTTAACTGTTCTTTTTGAAAATGTGGCCAAGTTCAATTCTGCAAGTTTGCACAGGTAATGAATAATAACCATATTTCTTCTTACTTAAGGACCTCATACCCTGTGTTAGTCAGCTTTGTGTCCCTGACACCAAAATACCTGACAAGAACAACTTAGAGGAGGGAAAGACAATTTTGGCTCATGGTTTCAGAGATTTAGTGCATGGTGGACCCTCTCCATTTTTCTGGGCCCTAAGGGAGGCAGCACATCATGTCCAAAGGGTTCAGTATAGGAAAGCAGTCACTTCATGGCAACCAGTAAACAGAGAGAGAGCAAGGTGAAAGGGATGCAGGGAAGATGAATCCTTCTAGGCATGCCTCCAGTGACCTACCCCTTCCAGATACACCCTGCCTGCCTATAGGTACCACCTTTTTATTTCACTCAAGCTAGGATGGACTGATTAGGTCACAGATCTCATAATCCAACCATTTTGCCCCTGTATATTTCTGCATTAACATAGGAACTTTTGGGGGGCATCTCATTTCTAAACCATAATATACCCTTATACATGAATCCTTCTCACAGCTTAGAAATGGGGAGAAATAACACTAGAATTAACAAACCTATAGATTTAACAAAAAATCAAATGTATACAAAATTGCATGACATAAAAAGAACACAAAATTATTCCTAAATTAGAAAGCAGTCTACATCTCAATGAAAACCTTTGGTTTTCTTGTATATTTCCAGTGGCATTATGGAGAGGAAAACTCGACTGAAGCAATAAAAATGTATCCAACAATCAAAAGTGTACGTATTAAGAAAGTAAAAGAACCCCCTTAGAATAAAATAAAACTGACATATGTCACATCAGTTCATTAGCATAGGTTGACTAAATGAGCTACTATATTATTATGTGGGAAATTTATACCACCAAGCATCCCACCAGTCATCCTCCATGTCTTGTTTCCCTTAGTGGGTCTATGTTATCAGTAAGATGTGCCTCCTACTGCTTTACATATGTCATGACCAGAAACACTGTGGAAAGCAGCAGTAAAAAGCACCCTACCCTGCCTTGAAAGTGAATAGAGGCAGTTTTCATGGCAGTCAGCTGCTGTGACTGTGAGTTTCAAACTTGAACCAGAGCTCTGAATATACGACATTCTCTTTTCTGGAATGCATCCACCCACACTATGCTCATCCCTGGATCATTATCTCTTCTGCTTTTCTCCTTTCTTTGGTCTTTGCTATTTTCTCTCTTCTACTTAACTGTATTCATTTGCTAAATCACATACTTTAAACCTCATATGTCTGCTTCTCTACAGTGAATGGTCCCAGCATCTGTCGAGACTGAGCCTCCCTTCTCACTAGCCTCATAGTTCATGTACCTTCATCCTTCTTCCTCAAAAGGGACACTCCGATGCTAACATCCTTTACCCACAGTCAAATAAATAATTGGAATAGAAATGTCTATATCTTTAGGGGGAAGAGAGTCAAGTCCCTTCAAACATTCACAGTCCAGCACTATCTTAAAAAATAACTAGAGGAGATGCGCATGGTGATGCATGCTTCTAATCCCAGCAACTAGGAAGACTAAGGCAGGAGGATTGTGATTTCAAAGCTCCTCGCAACTTAGCAAGGTACTGTCTTAAAATAAAAATTAAAAAGGGTTAGGGTTGTGGCTCAGTGGTTATGTGCCCCTGGGTTCAATTCTCACTACAAAAAAAAAAAAATTAGATAAATCGTCTTCACTTACCCATTTCCACCACCTTTCCTTCCCCTTACTCTTGATGTTCAGTCACTTGTATTATCAAAAAGAAAACCCTGGATTTCAATCCAGACTCTTCCATTTTCTTGTACTGCAAAAGGAAAGTCTGGGGAAGTCCTTTAACATTTTAGCATTACTGCCTATGAAATGGGATGATTATCATCAAACCTGACTACCTCATGAGGTTGTGAAGAGACGAGATTGCTTAAAAAATATCTGAGCTGACTGAAGTTAGAAAAAATAATGCATTTGTGAGATACTAAATGTTTTGCAATCTTGCCTGAGAGGAATTCACGAGCAGGAGGTGGGGAAATAAACCACACCTAATCTAAAAAGACCAGAAGAACCCTGGGTAGACAACAGTGGGCAGAACATGGTGTCAGATTTTGAAATGTTAACAAATGAATGAAACAGATTGTGAGAAAAAGATCATCTGAGGACAGTTTGAAGAAGATGACATTTTCTCAAAACAAATAAAAGCTTTTCTACTCATGCCATTGTCCCTTTCTGGAATTTTATTCTCACTTTCCTACTGAGCCAGATCTTTTCAGCTCTAATAATTCCAGACAATAGTGACCTTGCCTCTTCCTCACCATCCACAGGATAAACTATCTGCATCATTTACATGAGCCCTTAATTCACAGGAAAGTGCAAACTGTCTTGATTCCCATGCATTCTTAAATGTTAATGTTCAATAGCTTTTGGGTTAAGGTGATTGTCAAAGTCCATAGAGCTGAGTGCAGTGTTAGATATAGAGTGCTATCTCATTCATCTACTATTACATCCTACCCTAAACACTTTCAGATTGCTGCTTTCTTTTGTACAAGTATTCCTATACTCTTTTAGAAAAGTCAATGTTCAAAAACTTTCTTCTAGATGTTGCTATGCTAAACCATTTTCAAAGGTATGTCTTTTAGGTTTCCACCTTAATTTTAGTATCTTATTTTGAGCATTTCTTCGTAGTCACCATGTTGACTCACACTCCCTACATAGTCTAGAACTGGCTGAATTCTCAGATACACTATTGATTTGGGGAGATGTCTACAACACTTTCAGCTGGATTTCTATGAATTTCTGTGGGTCACATGCCCACTTCCAGGCTGAAATCCTGAAAAAATGGAGTTCATATAATCACCACACTCCCTGTCTCTTTTCCTAATGATATTTTACTTGTAGACACTACATGTACACTGTAATGCAATATTTAGGTCCCACCCTCTCTTCATTATTTTATTTCATCCTCCTTTTCTGGTGCTACAGGTTTCAAACTGGATATAAAATGAGAGTTCTTCAAATTGTATTGCTGATTTGAGTGCATCTAGGAATATGTGACAACTAATCCTACCATTATGTAAAACTATAATGCACTAATAAAATATATATAGAAAAAGAGAATTCTTTACAACAATGTGATTATACTTAAACACCATTGAAATTAACTCAAAAATGGCTAAGATGGTAAATTTTGTTACATGTTTTTTACTACAATAAAATATAATTTTTTTAAAGTGGTCTTGATTGTGAACAACAAAAATAAATTGGAGAGAAGACAGAATGATTGCTACCCTGAAAAGAAGCAGATAGGAGTAGAGGGGAAGGTGCCCAAGCATGTGGTACATGCTAGCTTCACGTACCACAGAACAGATGGGGAGTGAGGGTAGTTTTCTTAAGGACTTCCTGTTGAGCATAACCAAGGCAAGCCATTAATGGTGTCCTTCAACCTATTTCCAAAGATTCTGTACTTAATGGAAAACCCATCATGTTCTAGTGATTGTCGGTCACAGTTTTCATTGCTACTGTGAATTTTCAATGTTTTTGCACCTTCATAAGTATTTTTATAGAAAAACAAGCTAGAATTTTATGAAGAGCCTTTCTCAAAGTATTAGTTTAGCAGCACCATTTAAAAGGAAGTTCACTTTAAAGTACGTATTGCTAGTCAGTGTTCCATGCATGTTTAAAAGTTCTCATATAATGAAAAAGGAGGAAGAAAGAAAGGAAAGAAAGAAGGAAGGAAGGAAGGAAGGAAGGAAGGAAGGAAGGAAGGAAAGGAGGAAGGAAGGAAGGAAGGGAGGGTAGGGTAGGGAGGTAAAAAACAGAAACATCAGCCTAATACTAAGTCCCTGAAAATTTTAGGAACTGATTAGAAAGGTAGAAGCAGCTATGAAACATTAGGTGGGAAGTGAAAGGCTTCATTAATTTTCACCCATTTTAAGCACAGTCTAATAATGTGGAACCATCATGGTAAACTGGTTGTAAAAGATTTTTATTTAAGGGAAAAATTGTCTTTGCTACTGGCCTAATGAGAGGTAGATTGTTCATTAGCATATAACCAATGTTTTCGTTATGGTTTCCGGCTGTGCAGGAAACACTAAGAAACAAGAAAACTGAGACTACTCTCTGGAATCATCAATCTGTGTATGAAGCTTTTAGATTCCTCCTCCTCCCCCCCAAAAAAGAAAACCATTCATTCCACAAATATGTACCATATACACATCTCCTGGTATGGTTCCTTAAATGGGGAGAATAAACAGCTGCTTCAGTGGGGCTTGATAACAGATTTTCAAAGCACCTTCTCATTCTGAGGCTTGTTCTCTACTGTTCCCCTTTCTTCCCACCAGAAGACAATGCCCATATGAATGCACACCCTCCCCATTAGTACCTATGCTTTTCCCAAATTAACTAGGTACTGCCCTCAGAGACAGGAAGAGGGAATGCAGTCAAAAGGTAAGTTGCAGAAGGAAACACTCAATTTGCTTTTATTTAACTTGGTTTTACTGGATTCTTACTCAATGAAATCAACATGATAGACCCAGTGAAATGGGCAAAGAACTCCCTTGCAGAACTTTGTAGTATGGTTTTAAAAAAACATTCTTAGTTCAGGAGTCATTTCAGGAAACAAACATAAGTATGAGTTGAGAATGGACTGAATATAGAAGAAGTCCTTAGCAGAGTCCAGCCAGTGGTGGTCTCCCATCACTTATAACTCCAGTTTAGGGATAAGGACAATCTTGGTGAGCTGCTCTAATTACTGACTGGAGAAGAGGATGCACATCTAAATTCCATTTAAGCTGCTCAATATCTTAGTGAAAGCTTGAAGGATGTAGGAAAGTTCACACTGGAGAGTCAAAAGTGACCCTGACATGAGAAAATTGCACCAATATATCCATTTTTTGAAAGTATAGGTGGCTTAGCAACCTCATCTCGAAGTACTACAAAATGTAGTAAAGGCCCTGCAACAATATGTAATTAAATGAATAGTTTTAGGGAAAAATAAATAAATAAGGACCACTGTCCACTGCCTGATAAGTTGATTCATTTTTTTCTCACACAGTATTTATTGATGGTCTTCTACATGCCAATCACCATTTCAAGAACAGGGTATATGTAAGATGGAATATAAGCATACAATTTAGAGAACCAAACCAAGACCTTCTAAATAAATCATCCAAATGCTTTGTTAGCTGTGTGTTCCACCTTTAGAGAGATACATCTGAGTTAAAGCTGTCCGTGTCTCAATCATTTGGGCCTATTTGGTATTTGACCTTTGGTTTTCTTGTATATTGCCAGTGTCATTAAGGATTCTTCAAGGTATTCACATGAGACTATCTGTGTTGCTAGAAATCATTATAATCAGAAAATCAGAATTCATTAAAAGGCAGATAATGTGCTTGCTACTATGATATGTGCAACCATATTTATCCCTCAGTATAACATATCAGTGCAGGAACAGGACAATCTTTCATCGAGATGAAAAAGCCTTGAAAGCTTCGTCACTGCAGTGCAGCAAGAAGCAACTAAAATGGTTCTTCCGAGTGTCTTTCTGCTGATTAAAAAAAAAAAAAAAAGACTGCACCACCTCCCAAGGGCCTCAATGCAGTTGCTATAGCAACACTATATCTGAGTCAGAACTATTAACAATCACCATGGCAACAAGTGTCTCACTTGCCATTTCCAGAAACTCATTGCGTTTGGACTAGAATCATCACGCCATGAAAAAGGGGTGGGGTTTTCCTCTCCCTAGGCACAGGAATACTTTCTCCAAATAACTGTCCAAAAAAAAAAAATGTTTTCAATACAATAAAATTAAAGGAATTATAAGGGAATCATGCTGTCATAAGCTGACTAACCTTTTTCCTGAAATACTACAGTTTGATGGAAATTATGGTAAAATAATAATTCATATAGTAAGTTTGTTTTCCCCAATAAGATCCAATAAAATCTTTGGTATGAATCAATTTCCTTCCTGATTAATAAATTCCAGTAACTTTAGGTTTTGTTTTTCTTACCTGGCTTTTTTTTTTGTCTTTGTTTAATTTCCCTTCCTTCACTCTGTCAGACACCCTCTTGAATATTTAGCAGAGCAGAATTCTGTAGAGATGCACAGATCACACTTGTCAAGTTAGAAGCAGAAGAAAGGATCACACATGTTTCTGCAACTGCACCAAAATGGGATGTGTGGTGCTCTGTGGGACGTGGTCATGGTGGAATTGTGGGCCTACCCTATTCCCTGTCTTTAAACCCAAGACTGTAAAATGATAGAAAATTAGCATCCAGATTTTCATCCAGGCCATGATCTCTACAGGTAATCAGATGCTAGAAAAGCGTGAACATACCACAGCTTATCTCAAGGACTGATTGGTTCCTCATGGCTTTCCAGCCACCCTCCTTCTCTAGATGCCTCAGGGTACCTTCACTCCCTGAATCTGCTGCCCTCATCATACCACATCATGTCACAAAATGACATTTTCTTGGGATTTCTATCCTGAATCAGAGTAACTAGGGCAAAATGAGGTGGCTTAGTAGCTTTGCAGATAGGTTCTTACGTGTATGGACAATAAAAATGTTCAAAACATTCTTTTCTAAAACAAAAGTCAAATTAGATTAAACTTCAAATTGGTTTTTTTTTTCCTACCCAAGTATCTTGCTAAGTTTTAACAAGAATTGTTTGTCTAAAATGCCCTTTCTTCCTTTAGAGTTTACGCTTAAGAGATGAAGTCAGACCCTAGAACAAGTGGGGTTTAGTATGAAGAACATAACTTTATCATGGATATGAAGAGGGGAATGGAAGGGGCCCTTATCACCATGAATCCTAGGTTATTTGACCCTTCCTGTCTACTGATTATTTAGAATAGAAGTGGATGGAAGAGATAGAAAAGCAAAATTAGAATGCCTCCCTGAGTCAGTATGAAAGGAAGTCCTTGGAGAACCCTCTCCAACCATTGATGAGAGATAACATAGATTCTCAAGGTCAAGGTGATAGACTGAGAGCTGAGGACTCTCCAGCCACCAAGAGCAAATAGTTGTTCAGGAAAAGAGAGAGAGAGAGAGAGAGAGAGAGAAAGAAAAAGAGAAGAACAGTTGTATTATATAATGAATCCGCATCTAAGTGAGGCATCTATATTGCTATCCTGTCTTAGATTACCAAAGAAAATGTGAACTAAACCTTCTTTAAGAACTGTAAGCAAATGTATGCACATACGAATGTGTAGCAATGAATCCCTTCAATATGTAAGAATATGCTGAACTAATTAAAAGAAATAAAATTATTAAAAAATTTAAAGAAAATGAACAGTAAGCAACTTGGAATGCCCACTTTTTGCAAAGTTGTCTCCAAATTCTATAATTTGTTTACACACTACTTATTTGTTGCCAATACATTTTCCCACAAGTGCAGAATGAAATCAAGCCAGTGCTTCTCTAGGAACGAAATCTGAGGCCTTTGTGATGTGGTGTAGATAGCTTAGGTAAACGGTACACCTACTTATGGACAATATCAAGGACTTTGTTCAGGCCACTCATATGCTGACTGGCATTTACCATGGCTATTGTATACAAAACTCCAAATAAATCATCAAAGCTTTAGATTCCAGGTCCTCCTCTCTACACTGGCTTTAAGACGATGAGTAACTGACTCGATCAAACTGTACCATGCTTTTCCCCCATTGGTCAGACAGTGCTAACACTTGTTATGTCTAGTTCATAAAACTGTTTTGATGACTAACAAATGAATGTATAAAAATCTCCTAAGATAATGCCTGACACTCAATGAACATTATTACTACACTATTGTTGGATTCAATCTGATTATATACTTTTGCTTTTTTTGCCTTAAATATTACTGATTAATTTTATTCCATCTCTTCACTCATTCACCAATTGTTTCTGAGACACAGAGATAAGATGTAGACCTTGACTTGTAGGAGTTATGATTTACATAAGTTAAAAAGACCAGCAAGGAAGGGAAACCATTACATTGATATTTCAGTTTCAGAACTAAACAAGAGATTTTCCATACCTGGTGAAGGGACCGTGCATTTATTTTCTAGTGTGGACTGCTCTCCTACTACACCATTCTTAATAGGTAAATATGCCCAAGGGGATTTTTAATCCATTTGTAAGGCTATAATATAGGTTGTCCCAGTACTGCCATTAAAATTGCCTAGTATAAAGTGTATGTTACTCTTGGCTATAAAAATAAAAGTTCCCTATAGACTGGAACTTGGCAAACATGGTTTGATTAAGTTGGGCTATTTTTATTTTATGCTCAAAGAGAGGCAATATGCCCTAGCGAATCAAGCTGGTCTGAAGTTAGAAGGCTAGACTTTCCATTCCAACTCTGAAACTAAGAGTTATACTTGGAAACTTCCTCCATTTTTTCCCCATTTGAAAAGAAACATGGAGCATAGTTTGTCTCCTATATTTTATCATAATGAAGGTAATAATTGGGTTAAATGATACAAGGAAGCTTAACTCTTTCACATGCTGCCTCAGAATGGGAAACTGTAAATTCCAGTTCTATTGCCTTTGTATTCCACAGAATAAGAGCAAGTAAATATAATCGATGAAACCTGCATTAGCCACATACAAATAGACCTAACACGTGTCTGAGGTGAAACCTGGGGAATGGCCTATTCTAAAAAAATTCAGATGTAGATGTATTTGTTCACAATAAAGAACAAGTGGATAGAGGGGTACTCATCCCCTGAGCTCCCATTCAAACATTTTCTTTTGCTATTTGTGCATCTCCATTGATTTTTTCACAAATTTCCTCCTCACAGCAATTTACAACTTGAGGAAAGAAATTGCTTTGTGATACACTCTGACTCCAGTTACTGCTTTGAAGGATGCTCAGGGAAAGGAGCACAGAAAAGTTCCTCTTCTCTCTCCCACTACCTTACACGCAAAGCTGAAATCACTTAGTCATCGCCATCCTAAATCCTCTTCAGCAGAGACCACACTGGGTAAATCAGCTGCTGCACTGGCTGTAGGAAGCAGTGACACCACGCAGGCTGAGCCTGGGCTATGAAGTCCTGTGAAATCAGCTAGTTACTCAAAGTATGTAGTAATTCTCAAGGAAATTTCTTCACCAAATCTTTCCTGGTCTCCCTAGCTTGAAGATTTATCTCCTTTCGCACAGAACATTCAAGTCTGTTTGTCTGGTAACCTCTACAAAAAGGTTATGTGCTCTCTGTGGGCAGAAACTGTACCTGATGTTTGCTTCCCTTGTAGCAGCTAAGACACATTATTTGTACATCCTAGTTAATAAATGTTTGGCCTTGGGGTTCTGTAGAGACAAAAAAATATATATATATATATATTATATATAATATATATATTATTTTTATATATATATAAAATATATATATATATATATATAAAATATATATATATATATTATCCCTGGCTGCTGATGAGATACGGGCAAGGAAAACCAATCTCTCTGGACACCATCAGTGCAGTTTCCTTTGCAATCTTGCCTACTGAGTATAGACAGTGATTAGGTATTAGGTATAGACTGAATCAAGATCCCACTAGTAATTTTGTCTTATGTTTATGGGCCTTCTTTGGGCCCAAAGGTACATATGGCTCAATTCCATCCTAATTAAACAAACTGTGACAAGAGGTAGTAAAGACCTAGTCACATAGGCAGGAACCATCATTTTAAGAAATTAACATTGTCCCTGTGGTGGAGAGTCTGAATGTCATTTCATATTCAGATCAACCATGTTACTTTCAACTTTCCACCCCAGATGTGATTATCCTTCTGACCCTCTGTTCTTATAAGAAATAGTCATTCTCAGCCTCTCAGCTAAAATAAAAATCTGAGCAGAACCTTATTTGGGGGAAGCAACTGGACAACATACACGATCATGAAGAGACAATCAAGAACCAAGTGACTCCCAATGGTCTCAGCAGAATCTCAGTAGAGGTCTTACATGGACCCTATTTTTTTACCATGAAAATAATCAGCCTATTTTGGTGCACATGTTCACTACTTGACTTTCCTAGAACAGAAGGAAAAGCAATCAGGCAAAAAGAAACTTCAGGGAAGTCCATGTTTTCATAAAGGTCAGATAGGTACCTGAATTCACCAATGCACAAAATTTCATTCCATGTAGGGGGAGGAGCCACCCAATCCTACACCTCAAATCAAGGAATTTTAAGGAATGATAAAAGGATATTGGATGCCTCCAAAACAGTAAATATGCACTGTAAGCATCAACCCTTTTCTCTTTGCTATTGAGGCATATTTTTTTTTAGGAAAAAAAAGTGAGAAATTATGTGTGCCTGGTGCTTAGAATCATTCTAATGAACTTGTCCCATCAGCCTAATTTTTCCAGTGAATTGCATGGATACAAAAGTCTAAAATAAATATTCTTCCTATTCTTCTCTGTCCCTACTCGCACAGCATGTAACCCAGGTGCTCAGTTTAGCAACATTTTGCAACACTTAAACTATCCCCAACTGATTTGCTTGGAATAAAATGACATTAGCAGCTTTAAATATTTTCCAAGTTTAACAAAGGGATAAAGATTCTGTAGTATTAACATTTAGTTGGGTTGGAATAAGCAGCAACTGGCTGTGCAAGGTTTATATGTCTAAACTCCCACCAAGCTGCTATCATCTCTCCATATGTCTCCAGGTTACCAGGAGCCAAGTTTAGGATTTATTAAATTCAGGACAATAACTTTTTGGTCATGGTACCAGTAAGTGAACAAATGAGGACAATGACCTACTATTTACCAAATCAGCATGTTTAGTTGCTGTCATCCAAAAACCATGCCAGAGACATAGAACAGCACTTGCCTTCATACAAGCCTTTAAAATTAAGATTCTACTTGCCCATGGTCTTCCTATTCTCTAATATTTATGCTTTAGAATATGACAACATAATGTATATTTACCCTGATTACTAGGTCATTCACTTCCCAGCTATTTGGTTGATAATTGCTGCTCACTGTGTTTTCTAAATTCTAAATGAGCAACACACTAGTGCTGATGAAAGTTCTATGTGCCATTTTAGCACTGTGCCAGCAAAAAAAAAGCTGGGCCTCCGGGTGCCAACTGCAAAGGTTTACTCTATACTGACCAAACCTTGAGCCCTCGCTTTTTCATGGAACATTTCAGAAAATTGTAGTTGCAATTATATATTTAAATAATGGAAATAATGATGATTCTGATTCAGTTATGCTGTTGGTTAGCAAACAAACTCAATCCAATATATCCTGTGTTATCTATGTCTTAACTGGTTCTCTATAATGAATATACAATCTGAATAATTGCCAACTCTTTTTTTTTCTATGCTATGAATTTATAAGCCAAAAGTCTAGTTATTTTTCATGCTGGTTTTAAATCAGTTCAGACATCTGTTCCAGCTATAGGGAAACACTGTTACCCTTTAAGATGTGGCATTTCCTGCCCAGTAAAAACCCTTTGAAAAAGTATTCCTCCTAAACTCCAATTTAAGAAGCATCCTATCTACAACTTTCTAGGCCTAGGCAGGTTAAAAAAAAAAAAAAGAAGAAGAAGAAGAAGTTAAAAGCTGAGGATGTCATTAATGGCTTAGTTTCCTGAGGTTTGGGTAAAGATCAGTAACAGCACTGGTGTGACCTAATGAGTTTCATCTGCTCCTGATTTCAGGCACGCATGTGTTCATACCTAGGTTTGCAAAGCTAAGGGATATAAAGTCAGGCTCTAAAGAAATGAAATAGAGAGATAAACTCAAGTGCCCTCCACAGATAAAGCTCCATGTTTACCTGTTCAAAAGTAGGCAGGAGAATGGGGCAAAATTGGGCTTAATACTATAAAGACCATTCAAGGTAGGCCTCAGAATGGATAATCAGCCCCAGTTCTTTCCCCTGGGGTTTACAATTTAAATGAGGCAGATAGTGCTGGGAGTTACTTGCAGGTGTTTCAGCAATACCAACAGGAGAGTTCGGTAGTTTCTGATTGTGGATGCAGAGTTTGCATGATAGCCACAAAATTTTTATGTGAAAGTTTTAAAGCCACAGGAAAAAATAAAAAACAATAAGCAATTCTTTTTTATTTGTTCACTTTTTTCAGTATGGGAATTGAACCCAGGGGTACTTTACCATTGAGCTATTAAGCTACATCCTGCTAACTTGCCCAGGCTGGCCTTGAACTTGCGATCCTCCTACCTCAGACTCCAGAATAGCTGGGATTAGAGGTATGTGCCATGATGCCCAGCTAACAATTAAAGAGTGTCATAAATTCAAGAATAAGTATCATGCTATATATGAAGTTTAGGAACACAAAAACAATGAATGCCACTACCAATAGCAACAATAAAATCCACAACACTATGTTTCACGAGTTTCTCATTTTTTCCATTTTTTTTTTTGCCTCCCCAAATCATTCTTTTCACAGGATTATCTTACCTTGACATAAAGACCATAATTATAAGATAGCATTTGCCACCATTCACTCTATTTAGATTCTATATATTTCTGGTAGGCCTAGGATTGATCATTTGTTTGCCTTTGTTGGTGGAGGTTTGTTTGAAACTTCTTCAGAAGAGAGCTGGACTCAAATATAATTATCTGATTTTCGTTTCCTTCTTAGAAGCTAAGAAGACATTAAACCTCCTTGGGCCTTAGCATCTTTTGTGAAATAACATCTATTACACCTAACTTGCTGCATTATTTCAGAACTCAGAAGAGATTTTTATAGAACTACTTTGTCAGCTAGAAACTAGGATCATTGCCAATTGACAGCCTAAACATTTTGCTAATTTTAGAAAATTTGGAAAATAAAGAAATAGAAAAATAAATTTCTGAGACTTATAGCTCTAAGTCACAATTTAAAAGTCTGATTCCTCATTTCTGTGCAGCCATTCAGCTGGAACAACTTCCCACCACTAAGGTAGCAGCACTTCCCAAATTCACAACTCGATTTCTGATTCACTAAATACAGAAAATACATGGGAAATGGCAATTCCTGGCATAAATTGCTACACAGATCCTCCCCATATCCGTCTAAGGACTGCAGCTTCCAGGATGGGCTGTGGCTCTAATATTTGTCATTCTGATATTCAGTTGACTTCTAGGTGCTTATCTCAGAATGTACATAGGACTGCTAGGAAACTGTAGTGTCAATGAAAACACCCCCAAAAAGCAGAATTCCACAGTGCATAAAATAATTTGGATGTATGGAAAGTGCAAATACTGGAGCTTGATGGACATCTGCCTTCAGGTCTTCTCGATCTGGATCTGCCATAATGCTGTTTCTTGGTTGGTTGGTTGTTTTATCCTCAGGCTGGTTCCATCTGGATTATATGTAGTAGAGGTTGTTCCTACGTACAATCTTGAAGATGTTTAGCAGGTTTGGTATGTGGTTGAGCTGTGATTTGGGCATTTTCTGTACTCATTATTTTATAATCAAATTAGGAGATATAATATTTTAATTAACTAGCAAATGCCTTGCACATTGACCCAGAGGAAGTGTTTTATCCACTGGTTTTTGCCCTCACATAACTGAATCTACAATACTGAAACAATTCTGTTCATCCACCTTCTCATTATACATAGACAATATAGCTGGGAAGCATTCTTGGAGTGGAGTCTATAATACATGAAAAAATAGAGAAAACACTGGAACTTGCAACTATTCAAAGCTTCCTAATGTAGCACTCAACCTAAATTCCTGGCTCCCATTCCAGTATCCTCTTTTGTAATACCCAGATTCACTGGCCACAGATTCTCTTGGCTGAAAGAAGAATCTTAAAACAGTAGAAGCAAAGTATGAAGGCCTTATAAGTATGCAGAAGGCAAGTTTGATGGTGGCAGTGAGCCAGCACAGGATGAGCCCTTGTGAGCACTTCTGTCTTTCCTTAAGTAGCGGAAAGAGTTCAATCACATTCATCAAAGATTAAAGTGCTTTGAGCTGCCCCTCCAGAGCACTTGGAAAGAGTCATTGCCTTCTCTCTTGTCCAGGAGAAGCTTAAGTTTTTCCATCCATCTATTAATTTTCTACATCTGGTACAGTTTCTCCAACTTTTCACCAAGGCCCTTCTTAAAAGTCATTGGTTATTTAGAGATTTCCATTTCTTTTTCTATGAAGAAGCTTTGGGATGTTGGAGGGACAGGAAGAGGAAAGGATAGGGCCAATCTACAAAATATGTGAAGAGAAGCCTTATTTTCAGAATCCCTAGTTTCCTGCTCTGTACCATGTATCTGTAGAACTGGTGCTGAAAATGAAATAGAGTGACTTGTGAGAGAAACTAGAGAAAGCATGAGTCTGGAACAGGTTTAACTCAATTTAACAAGTATTGATTGGCTGCCTAGGATGTGCTATCACAGGGTTAGCAGGTTAAAAGGCAGAAAATCTACCAAAAGGAGTGTGATCATGGCTCTTTCATCTATCATATATGGTGGTATCTGTTATACCCAAATCTTGACTAACTGTTTAAATCATGAATTGTAGGAAGTTTTTGTAGGAAGTTTTGGCCTTCTTTTTTGCTACCCATGGTAATACTGATTTTTCTTAAGAAACAACCTCTTTCACTTTAAATTCATGACATTCAGAAGAAGTTGATTCCATCTCCAGTAATAGAGGAAGGCAAGCGGCACTGGCTAAGGTGATCAGAGCATCATGTTCCCCTGGCTACAATGCTATTAGAAACAATCTCAGCTAACTCTATGATTATTTTCCAGCATCACCAGAAGAGAGATACTTGCTCTGTACTAGAGACTTTGAGGGTAGAAATTAAGGGTCTGAAGCTGCTAGCAACCACGTTGCCACCGAAAGAAAGCCTGCCCAAGAAAAGACTGAATCTAGAGACAGAGCCAAGACTTGAAAGAGAAAACCCAAAACACATTTTTTGAGCCCTTATATATAGCTCTTCCTGAAGGCAGTCCTCTTGAAATTCATGATTAGTTAAACCAATAAATTCCTTCTTTTTTATTAACCCAGCTTGAATTGGATTTATCTTTGCTTGAAACTCAAAGATTTCTGACAAACTTATCCTATTTGATGAATAGGATGCTTTTGGTAAATAGGGCAAATCCCCCCAAATGCTAACTTTCTTTCCTTTAAACTTAGTTAACTGAAAGAAACGATAACAATTAAGAAATCATATTTATGATTTTCATGTATAATTTACATTCTTGTAGTTTATCTTACTATGCCTTACCAATGAGGAATCCACATCAATAATGTGTAAGATCAATTTCTAGTTTAGACTGAGGGGAAGACTGTTTACAAAACCATCGATTTAAGTATGTATGGTCATAGGGAGCAAGGGTGAATATTAGGGTGTGATTATCTGTTGGCACATTCGTCAATGATTTTTTCAACCTCTTACCTGGCATTTCCTGATAACATAATTATGTAAATATTTACCCCCTTTACTGCAAGTGTAAATAGTAAGGGATTAATCAAATTCTAAAAGAGATCAACAATTCTGCTTATCAGGTCTAAAAGATCCTAAAACAATATCAATCTTCTATCATAGTAGCATGGAGATGATAATCTCAATAAATCTACTGTTTATTGGAGTGTTAATTATGTGCCAGTCACCATATCAAGACCTTGATATGCCAAACATCTAATTGAAATTTCACAAGACCTTATTAAGAATCCCATTTATTATGGTTTGGATCCAGAATGTCCCCCAAAGGTTCATGTGCTGAACTTTTGGTCACCAATGTAGAAGTGTTCAGAGGTGGAACTTTGGGAGATGATTAGATCATAAGACTCTGACCTCAAGAATGGATCAATCCATTGATAGCTAAATGGACTACTGGAAGGTGGTGGAAACTATAGGCAGGTGAGGCATTTTTGGAAGAAGTAGGTCATGGTGTCATGACTTTGAGGACCATATCTTGTCCCTGATCCCATCCTCTCTCTCTCTTTGAGAGAAGCTGCCATGAGGCTGCCATGAGCTCAGTAGCTTTCCCCTGACATATCCTTCACTGTAGTAATTCTGCCTTGGAAAGATCTGACCATCAACTGAAACCGCTGCAACTATGATCCAAAACAAAGCCTTCTTCCTTTACACAGTATATGTCAGGTATTTTGGTCATACACCATTCTAGATGACATAACTGAGCTTCCTACAAATTAAGCAGCTTACCGAAGTTCATGTAGAAACGAAGACTTAGACTTGAAATCATGCCCATATGATTCCAAAATCTGTGAGCTCAACCACTATGTTACTTCTCAACTCATCCTCTTCTCACCTTTCCATGCCTTGCCCACCATTGTGCTTACCACCTGAGCTTAATAGAATGAGCCAAGTGGTTCAATGAGGCTACCTCTGCTCACCTTAGGGCCTAATTCCACTGCCCAACCTTCAAAGACTGAATCTATATCAGGAAGCAATTATCCAGGGAGGTTCAGTTTCTGTCTGAGGAAAGGAAAAATGGTATGCAAGGAGTCTTCAAGTTCTTTGTAACTACATGTCCTAATACAAACTCATCTTCCTCCTCTTTGAACCAACTCCTTTTATGGTGTGGCAATGCTTGCCTGTAATTCTAGCAATGATGCAGGCTGAGGCAGTTGGATCTCAAGTACAAGGCCAACCTTAGCAAGTTAGCAAGACCCTGTGTCAAAATAAAAATCAAAAGAACTGTGGATATAACTCAGTGTCCCTGGGTTTGGTACTCAATTCTTCATACCAAAAGCAAATAAAACAACTACAATGACAATAACAACAACAAAGTTCTTTTCTGAAATTTGCACCAAATTTCAATTTACTGGAACAGTTCTCTTAGATATAGTATATGCCACAATGCTAAAATCTTCAGATTCTTCCTTCAAGATCATGCCTGCATATTTCTGATCCTACTACAATATTTACTGTATTACCTGCTCTCTTTAGGACATGATAACTCTTCCTACTCAGTTTCTCTGTCTCTGATCTTTCTGATTCCTCCCACAGAATGACTTAAAACACTCTTTTCAGCCCGTTACTTACCTGTTCAATGAATTTCATCTGTTCCTATTGTTTACTAAAGAAGTTTAAGAAATTTTAACATCAACTGGAGCAGTGGCTCATCAATTACGGCACTTGCCTGGCATACACAAAGACCCAGGTTCTAAACCCCAGCACCACATACACAACTAAGTGTCAGAGAAATAAAGGCCAGATGAATAAATAAATAAAATTAATTCTCTTTTCTCTCTCTCATTCTCTCCCTCTCTTTAACAAAGAAAAAGAAAAAGAAATTTTAACATGGTTTCTAAAGATTTACATAAACTGATCTCTGTCTACTTTTTTCTCTCTTTACCTCCCCACACCTTTGTTCAAAACTGTTCTGAATTGTTGGCCCCTGGACTCAGCTTGCTTTCTAAATTCCAAGATGCTGCTGAATTGTTCACTGTGCATGAGATATACTTCCCCATTGCTCTACCCACAGTGATCCTAATTCATCCTTAAAGGCAAGGTTACATTCCATTTCTTCTCACACTTTAGTAAGAAATTGCTCCTCCTTCTCTGAAGGTCCAAGGAAGTTACTAACATCATTACTACTATGATATCTATCACATATTACCTTGCACTGCAATTACATGAGTTAATGTTTGATCCTTCCTACCGTAAATGAGGTTTTAAGAGCAGAATTCACAAAGTACAAATTTTTTGTGCCCCATTTGAATACCAGAAGGAATACTGACTGAATAAATGAAATATATTAAATAAGTAAAAGATCATGGTACTCAGAATACAAAATGGTCCCCAAGGGTTTTGCATCCTATAATTCCTGCTCTTGTGTAATTCCCTCCTACACTAAATAACCAGTAAGCTATTATAGAAATGATAGAATGTGATTTCCAAGGTGAACTCATAAATGAGTCCAATCCTATGGAGAGGTTCAGACAGTGTGCAACTGGGCTCTCCTGCCAACAGCTAGCACTACCTTGTCTACTACCTGAGGGAGCTGTCTTGGAAGTGGATCCTTCAGCTCTATTCAAGACTTCAGATGGCTACAACCCCAGAAGATACCTTATCTAAATCTTCTAAGAGACCCAAGCCAGTATCACTCACTTAGAAATTATGTGAGATACTATATCTATTGTAATTTTAAAACCCTAAATTTTAGGGTTTGTTACATACACAGAGCTCATAGGGGTTAGCAATAAATGCAAGTATAAGAAAGTTTGAAAACTTACATTGGATTCCAAAAGAAAGTGAAAACAAATAAAAGTAATAAGAAAAAAAGAAAGACTTCAAAAGTTTTAATGCCTGAGTTATAAGTGCAAGATTTTTCTTTTGTTAGAAGACTTAATAAAAGATTTGTTTTGTGTCTTCAGGTTTCTGTGCATGTTTCTGATCTGTGAGCCATAATTTCTAGGCATATTTGTAATCTTAATGATCAAGCATACAATTAATGTTAGTGACTATCATTTGATTTAGAGTCCCTTGTGCCAGAACTTGCTCTCAGATCTTTTCAACAACCCTAGGATGCCATTATTGCCATTTTACAGACGAGACTATGGAAGCCCACAGAAATGAAATAACTTGCTTGAGATTTCAGAGGTGGCAGTTGGCAGAGCTGGTTTCATATAGGAGCCTAGATTTATAGTCTGGACACTGAATCACTATGCTATACTAGCATATGCTTCCTTTTAAGAACCAACATATACAACATTTCACAAAAATCATTTAAAGTACTGAGATTAAGTATTTACAATCAGTGACTATATTTAACTGATAGATTGGGGCCAGCAACCCTCACTTAGTTACAAGATGGTTTTAGCTTGCTTTCTTTGATAGGTAAGATTGTGAAGTAAAGTTGAGAGGCTCCCTCATTCTGAACACCCTCAAGAGATACACTTATAGTCTTGAGTGTATTTATCTCCAGCCTAGTGGGATTTGAAGCATCCTTTGATTCAAGTTGGGTGCATCAGCTATGTTTGAATCCAGACAGCAATTGTTGATTTTACTCTTTTGTTGAAGTCTAGAAGAAAATAATAAATAAAAGTAAAGTGTAATTTCAGATATATTTTCAATCTATCTTGACAAATGCCATTCAATATTTTGAGAAAAATAAGAAAATCTGTAAGACCCTGCCCTTAAGGAGCTTATACTTTCCTCACCTTTCCACTTTCCTTCATTTCCACTCTTCTCGATTGCCTATGTACTTCTCGATACCTTTCCCCACACCTATACAAACACGTGCAAACAGAAATATACATATATAGTGTTTCGTGATGGCTGTTGTAATTTGTTTTATAAAAGGAGAATTTCAAACACTACATATTTCCTTTCAGCTGAATCTTTTTCCTTAATAATTATAGTTTATGTGTAGGTATCCCGTTAAAACTCCTGTGTTTCTGCAGGATTATTCAGAGGTAAAATAATTGGACTATGAGAATTGTAACCTAATCAGTCCATCCTAGTTAAATGAACTTGCTAGGTAGTAACTGTGGGCAGATTGGGCCTGCATGGAGGAGATAGGTCACTGGGGACTTGTCCTAGAAGAGTGTATCTTCCTTGGGTCTCCTTCCCTAAACCAACACTCTGTTTGCTTGCTGCCATGAGAGGATTCATGTCCCTCCACCATTTCCTCAACCATGATGTTCTTCCTCACTTTAGGCTTAGAGCAACAGTCAACCATCTATGAACTAAGACTTCTGATATCAGGAGGCAAAGTAAACTTTTCCTCCTCTCAGTCATTCTTGTCAGATATTTTGGTCACAATGACACAAAACTAACTGAAACAGTAATAAATCACACACATTTAATCAGCTCAATAAAGAGTTAACATATTTCTGAGAAAAACTGCATTATGTTTGAAACTATGCTTTAGTTTCTTTTCCTTTCCTCTACTGATGGTTATTTAAGTTTTCTGTAAAAACTTTTGCCACAACAAAAACACCACAGTTAAACATACTTGTACATGTGGCTTACATTGTACTTCTCATTCTGAAGAAAAAGTCTCCATAATTGGGTCACTGGATCATGGATGCATATTTTTTTTAAGAGAGCAGGACAGTGAGAGAGCGAGAGCGAGAGAGACAGAGACAGAGAGAATCAACTTTTATTGAGTTATTCACAGGCTTTCGTTGCTCCGACACTTAGTTGTGTATGTGGGGTTTGAATCTGTGTACTTGTGCATGCCGGGCAAGTGCCATAACTGCCGAGCCATCGCTCCAGCCCATGGATGCATATTTTTTTTAAAAAAAATTTTTTTGAGAGAGAAAGACAGTAAGAGGGATATATATATATATATATATATATTCTCTTTATATATATACATATATATATAAAGAGAATCAATTTCATTTAGTTTTTCATGTGATTTTCATTGCTCAGACACTTCATTGAGTATATGGTGCTGGGGTTTGAACCCATGTCCTGTGCATGCCAGACAAGCTCTGTAACTGCAGAGCCACTGCTCCAGCCTCCATATTTTAAATTCTTATTATAAATTTCCAGCTTATTTTTCATAGAAAGGTTACAGAACTTCATGTTGTCATGTACCAAGGTAATCAAGGAGGATGTCGGCTTTCCCGTATCCATGTCAACAATAGATTTTCTATTTTTATAGTTTTTGCTAATCCGATAAACAGACAAAGATATCTTCTTGTTGCTTTAATTTTCTTTTCCTATTAATTTGGTAAAGCATCTTTGCAAAAGTTTACAGACTACTTAAATTTTTCTCTTATTGCAATACTTTTTACTGTCCTTTGTTCATTTTTCTTTCTCTTAGTTTTTTATTTCTTAACATATGGAATTGAATTGTATTAACTTTTTGTCATTTTAAATAATATCATCCACTTTTATTTTTATGTAATTATATATATGTTTACTTTTCCTTTATCATTTTTGAGCTTAATTTTTAAGGAAGGTTATTGTGAGACCCAAATTATTATTTTTTTTTTCAGGGCTGAGAACCGAACTCGGGGCCTTGTGTGTGCTAGGCAAGCGCTCTGCCACTGAACTAAATCCCCAACCCCATGAGCCCCAAATGATAATAGTTTTCTATATTTTCTTCAAATATTTTATTACTTTATTTGGATCACATTCCTTTTCTTTCAATATGAGGGAGATATTTTTCCATTATTGCTATGGTTTGGATATGAGATGTCCCCCATAACTCATGCATGAAACAATACAAGAGATCCATAACCCAACCAGTAAATTAATCTTCTGATAGGATTAGCTGAGTGTTGGCTGAAGGTGGGTAGTGGGTGGCTAGAGGAGCTGGATCATTGGGGGCTTGTCCTTGGGGTATATATTTTGTATCTGGTGAGTGGACTCTGCTTCCTGGAAATGCACTGAGCTGCTTTCCTCTGCCACACTCTTTCACCAGGATGTTCTACCTCACCCAAGGAATGGAGCCAGCCTTCTATGGACTAAAACCTCTGAAACTGTGAGCTCTCAAAATAAACTTTTCTTCAAAATTGTTCTTCTCAGGTCTTTTATTCATAGCAATGAGAAAGCTAACTAAAACAAAAATAAACTATTACTTTTGAAGTTTTCAATTCTTCACAATTTCCTTCCCTTCTCCTTCTCAATAGTTTTAGGCTAGATCTTCTGGTTTCTTTCTGCTTCTCTCTGAGCTTTGCATTCATGATTTCTCTCTCTGTTGAAATAGGTGGTCTTCCACTGCATCTTCCAAGTCCCAAAATCACTTTTAATAACTAAGCATCTTTTCCTCCTCCTCCTTTGTGTAGTCAATAATGTTTCAATTTTTTTTAAAAAAAATTGTTTTTAGTCTTGCCACATCACTTTGAGAGTTGTATTATCTTTCTTCCTAAAAGCATCCTTGAACTCTTTCATCTACTTCAGTGGAAGTCATTTATAATAGACGCTCATCTAGAAATTCTTCTCTGCAAGTGCTTCCTAGTGAGTATTAGTTTCTGCTTGTGGTGTTATACTCTGGTTTGAGCAGACACACGGATCAGGATGTCCAAGTCTCTCACCCCAGTAAAGATCACACAGTGGAGGCTTAGTTTATATTTATAGGCAAATAACTGGCACCCTATTACATAACCATGTTAAAATATCTATCTGGGCTGGGGCAGTGGCTCAGCATACACAAGTACACAGGTTTAAACCCCAGTACCCGTGTACACAACTAAGTGTCAGAGCAATGAAAAACATGTGAAAAACTCAATAAAAATTGATTGTCTCTGTCTCTCTCTCTCTCTCTCTCTCACTGTCATTCTCTCTTT
>PVKS010028834.1:0-25975 GCA_004027875.1 Aplodontia rufa
AATTAAATGAGATAATAAAAAGCTACTGAATGTATAATGAAATGTGTAAAAATTTCATTTATTATAGACTTCCATTTAACTATGCTATACCTTGACTAAATAAAATGGGAACTCAGAATCTCTCAGTGGAAATGGATAACATGGCTTTCAATACAAGACAATATTTTCAAGGACTGAAACCTACGCTTTAAGATTCAATTAACAAATTGGTGATTACCACCTTCCTTCCTCTCTCTGACATCCCAATGGTACCTGTTCATAAACCTGGAAAATGGCATTTCATGGAAGATTATGACAATTATAATGTTTTATTTTATCCATGAAGTTCCTCCATACACAATACCTAACATCATTGAAATTATGGATCCCTTTTATAAGCAAATGAGATTTGGTTATATGTTTCATTCAGTGCCTATTCAACAAACTTCTCTCTCTTTGCCTTTACCCCCAAACATAAAATACTTGTTGTGGTTACACCTGGAGTGAACCCAATATTATACCCAATTGCTTTGAACACATTATATTTCATCAAACTTCCATTAGCAGTAGAGGTATGAAATTAAATTGGTGACATCCTCCAAAAATTATTTTCTCATGTTCATTAAGATTATGTCAGTCAGGTACCATGGAATATGGTTATTATCCCAGTGTGTCAGGAGTCTGAGGCAGGAGGATCACAGATCAAAATCAGCCTTAGCAACTTAGTGAGGCCCTGAGTAACTTAGTGAGACCTTGCCTCAAAATAAAAAAATAGAAAGTGATGGGATGTGACTTGATGGTTTGGTACTGCTGGGTTCAATCCCTGGTACTCCCCCACCTCCACTAAAAAGAAAAGAAAGAATGTAGGAGTCTAAAAGCCTTTATTTTGGTTCAAGGTGCAATTTATGACTCATTTACAAACTTGAATACCACTGATGCTGCTACATTATAAATTAGTTCACCTTTATAAATATGGCCTGCTCAAATCAAAAGAATCCCTAGAATTTCTAAGAATTAAAATCATACACACTTCCCACTGTGATTTCAAGCTACTCTTTACTCTGTAAGCTTTGAAATAATACTTTTATTCCTCTTGGAATCTTTGGACAAATGATGAGATACATAAATCTCCTAAGAGATGAGAGAAACAAAATATACATATGCAGATAGAAAGAGGAAGAGAAGGAAAGGGACAGTACTGGGTTCTGAAGTAGAACAAATTATATTCTGTGCTTTCAAAATTACTTCACAATAAGCCCTAAGATTATGTATGAGTTTGTCCAGACTGTAGTAAGGCCCAAGGATGCATCCTTGCTCAAAGAAGAGAATATCTCCTCTCAAATAGACTCAGTGAATATATTTTGATGCCAATTTTGAACATACCACTTAGCAAGAAATAACCCTCACAAGATTTTCTTCATGTACTGAGGACAGTTGACTCGTAGGACATTACTTATTTGGGGGATCAGGAAATTCAGTTGGGGGATCACAATAACATGATCGGACATGTGGTTTCTCTCCACCCTGGACAGGACCCAATCCTAATTTCTGTTTCTTGTTGAACTTTGTTTCCTTTTGTTGGCCTAGAAGCTCACTCTTGTCAAAATATGTGCTTTTTGACCTTTGATGATTTCCTAGGTTAATACTCATTGTATAGATAAAATAATATTTTTTTATGTGTAACATAGTCAAATTTTATTTGATTATGTTAACTTTTCTAAAAAATATTTCTTGCCAGTGTTTTCAAGTAGAGAATAATAGTGACATGACATGAAATAGCTAGATGTAGTAATTTAATGAAATGTACTGAATATACTGAGCTTTCTCAAATAAGTATTAATCAGTAATGTGGGAAACAACTGCATCAATATTAGTTTTTATTCTCTCAAATTTTATAAGGAGAATGTCAAAAAAAGTTATCTGGCCCATAAATATGTAGCTTATGACAAAACTATACTTGATGTTGACACTGGAAAGCTTTTACTCTTCAAATCTGGAGGTCAGTACTCACAGATAAAGATCAGAAATCCCACTAATGACTCAAAAAGCCTGAGTGTTGTTGTCTGAGATTGAAAGAGGTAGTTAACTCATTTGTGATGATACTCACAGACAATGCACTGAATTAGACTGTTCTAACTCTATTCAAGGACCACCGATGACACCTATATCTTAAAAAAAATTCATTTACTTCTTACTTTTAGGTGTTACATCCATAACAAAGCACAAATGTGACTGATATTCACATGGTCTAGACACAAATGTTTTTATTTTTAAACCTACTTTTATTATATATATATATATTTAGTATAACTAATCTTCAAACTTGTAGATGTTTCCAAAAATGAAGTATTTTTTATTTTGATTTTTTGTTTTTTTATTTAGAAATTTATTTTTTGAACAGCCATACAAGTTTTTAATAAAATAATATAAATGTATATAGATTCTGAAGACTAGATTTACCCCCAAGAGTGCAACCCCAATTAACCAACCTTATCCCTCCCTTCCCCTTTCCACAACATCTCTAAAAATGTATTAGGTTGTATAACATTACACCTTATCTGGATTTAACACAAGATAATAGACCACCTTTCTCAATGTCCAGGGTCTAGTTCCAGCCTCCACAGATGAGTGAAGATATTCGACCCTAGGTTCTCTGGGATATGCTGATTTCACTCAGCATAATTTCTTCCATAACTGTGTAGTTGCTGGCTGTGTGAGTTGCTGAACTGATTCACTAAATGTACATCAAATTTTCACAGAGTGCTAGAGTGCAAGGCATCTTGCTAAGTGCTGAGCACATAGGCCATCAAGAAACTTGAATTTTTATGAGGCATCATATCATCAAAGGAGGCAAGGACTATCCTAACCATTATCTGGATGGTTCTTATTTAAAAAAAGACAGAATCCTGAACACCTGTATTTTTCTGGTCTTGCTTCTCAAATTTGCCCATCATTTTACAGAACCTATTTTTGACTGTGCTATGTGTTTGGGGAGGTAGCAGCTCAGAGTGCTGGAGATGGGCAGACCCTTGTTTGTGATTCTCCAAAGGACCCTTGTGATGAAAGAGTGGGAAACTTGTACCTCCCCACAAAGAAGAAGTATTTGGGACTTGGAGGGACACCCATGTTCCAAGCAGAATTCCTAGTGTTGGAAGTTCCACGCTCCCAAGGGCCACTAAAGCAGATTCTAATTTTTTGAAAAATCTTCCCATGATCATAAGAGGAGGTTGTGAATGCAGCTGGGGAGACAATGGCCAGTAGAAGCATCTTACCTGAATGAAATAGCAATATGAATCTGGAGAGCATGAGGAAAATTATTTCAACAAGTAAAATGGGAGCTCCCAGAATACCTGGTTTCTATGCCAGCCAGAATCTATTCCCAGCAGCAACAAAGCGGAATAATCCACACTAATGCAGATAACTGCTACTCACAGCAGATGGTTGTAGATTGTGTTCAGGGAGAAAAAGTGTATGTGCATTAACAAAAGCCTGTCTTTAGGCAGGGGATACAAACACAGCACCTCGTACTACCTGGGCACCAGGACTTGAGGGAATATTTGGAATTTCTTAGGTCCTCACATTTGCCTTTTGTCGTAGTCTAGCAGTGCTCTTATGGATATCTACATTTAAATATGAATATAGATAGTTTCAGGTTTCATACTTGTTCACCGAATGCTTGCCAATACAGTTTTAAGAGGTTCACTAGTTGTCTGTTATCTTTCACACTGACTTCCCTAAGTGCATTGACAGAAACATCATTCCTGCTACCAGATTATAGTGAGACAGTTGAATTCACCATGGATTATTCCAAGTGCTTTATTTTAAACTCACAGAAATTCTGGGTAAGAAATATTTTAGTCACTAAAAACATTTTTAATTATCAAAATAGAATCTTCATTCAATAGCCAGGCATACTGGTGCACACCTGTAATCTTTGCAGCTCAGGAGACTGAGGCAGGAGAATGATAATTTCAAAGCCAACCTCAGCATCTTAGTGAGGCCCTAGGAATATTATTGAGACACCATCTCAAATCTTTAAAAAGAGGAAGGGATGTGACTCAGTACTTAAGTACCTCTAGATACAATCCTTGCATGATGTGATGCGTGTGTGCGTGTGCACACATACACACACACACAAACACACACACATGAACATGCACAATGTTCTTTACTCATAAATATGGCTATGATATGTACAGTCATCATTGTGTCCTTTGAAAGAATCCCAGAGTCCCAAAATATTCCCTCCAGTCCTTGCAGTTGCCTTGTTGTATTGGAATAAATCTGAGAAGTTTATTTTCACAAAAGAGAATATTTGACACCTGACCACATGTGTTTTGACTTTGCTGGCCAAGTTTGTCTAGTGTGTCACAAAAAGACATTCTTGCACCATATAGATGTGCTGGAGCAGATAATCCAAAAATAGGAGATGGGTAGCCCTCAGGCTGTGACTATCCTCGAGTTTTATACTCTGGGTCTCTAAGAAATCTCTGTAAATATTTGGCACTGAAGTTGTGACCAGGGTGTGAGAAAAATGGATGAGAACCTGGAAAGCCATCTGAGTTTCAGGCAGAGTCTCCCAGAGGTAGAAAACTACACATTACTAGCACAATTTCTGAAATACTGTAGGCAATTTAGAATGAGTTTAGCTTAGCCTGATTAAGAGACGCTCAACCAACAACTTGGAATGCAGAGACCATGAAACTGCTTTGCCCAAATGAAATATGAAAAGATAGGGAATATGGGTGAAAAGGCAATGTCAACTGCTTTGCACTAATGAAATATCAATGCAAAGATGGGGAATCCTGATGCAGAGGTTGTGTGAGCTGTTTTACCCTAATGAAACAACAATGCAAAGATGGGGAATCTTTTTTTTATTCAATAAACATGGTCTTACAATTAGAAGGGATTCATCATCAACCAATCAATAACAAAACTGTAATGACAGAACAAGCCAATACTGGTGCCAGGCCACAGTTTCCACCCCTTTGGGTTACCCATGGTTCTGTGATTCCCCCTACTTAAGCCCCAAATTAATTGGAATTCTCCTGGAGGTCGGAGGTTCCTCTCTGTTTAGATTCACCCCTACTACCTGCCTCTGGTCTCCTTGATATACTTCCTATTTCCTTCTCCCCTCCCTGTCCCCCTCCCTATGTCCCCCAGAAACCTAGGCAAGGTTCCCCATGATCATGTAAAAAAATCATACATGTTGAGATAATTGTTAGGTTAGCCATCTATCATACTGTTTCAGCTTGTTTTCTAGCTTCCACAAATGAGAGAAAACATTCGGACCTTGAGTCTCTGAATTTGGGATACTTCACTTAGCAATTTTTTCCCCATCTCCATCCATTTTGCTGCAAATGCCATAATATCATTTTCTCTAATAGTAGTATTCCATTGTGTATATGTATCAAAGTGTTTGAATCCACTCGTTGAGTGAGAGGCATCTGGGTTGGTTCCATAATTTAGATATAGTAAATTGAGCTGCTATAAACATTGATGAATCTGTATCTCTATAATAAGTCAATTTTTGCTATTTTGTGAAGATACCAAGGAGTGGGTTAGCTGGGTCAAAAGGCGGTTCCAGTCCTAATTTTTTGAGGAGTCTCCACCCTGCTTTCCAGAGTGGCTGTACCAGTTTGCAATGTAACAATTATCCTCTTTTCCCTCCAGCATCTGTCATTGCTTGTATTCTTCATTTTTCCACTCTGACCAGAGTGAAGTGGAATCTCAGTGAGGTTTAGATTTGCATTTCTCTTACTGCTAGTGATGTAGGGCATTTTCTCATATGCTTATGGGCTTTTTGTACTTTCTCCATTGAGAAGCTTCTTTTTAGTTCTGTAGCCTATTTAATAACTGGGTTATTTGTGATTTGGGTGTTTAGTTTTTTGACTTTTTTGTATTCTGGTTATTAGCCCTCTGTCCAAGGTATAACAGGCAAAATTTTTCTCCCATTCTGTAGGTTCTCTCTTGAGAAAATCCTTAGCTATGCAAAAGCTTTTAAGTTTAATTGCATCTCATGCATTTATTCTTCATTTTACTGCTTGTGCCATGTGAGTCCTGTTAAGGAAGGCTGTGTCGACCCTATGTCATGTAATGTAGATCCCACTTATTTTTCAAGGAATTGTAGAGTTGCTTGTTTAATATACAGATCCTTGAATCATTTTGATTTAATGTTTGTGCAGGCTGAAAGGTAAGGATCCAATTTCAGTTGTCTACATATGGCTGTGCAATTTGTCCAACACCATTTGTTGAACAGGTTATCATTCTTCCATACTATGCTTTTGCCACCCTTTATCAAATATCAGATAGTTAAAGGTATGAGGGTTCATCTCAGAATCCTATATTCTGTTTTATTTGTCTTCCATTCTGTTTTGATACCAGTACCATGTTTTTTTGTTGTTGTTGTTACTATAGCCTTGTAGTATAATTTCAAGTCAGGAATTGAGATGCCATCTTCCTCCTCCTTCTTGCTGAGTAATGTTTTGGCTATTCTGGGTCATCTTTTATTCCATACAAACTTGAGTATTGCGTTTTCTATATTGATAAAGAATGACATTGGTATCTTTGTAGGGATTGCATTAAATCTGTATAGAGCTTTGGGTAAAATGGCCATTTTGGTATTGACTCTACATAACCATAAATAAGGAATGTTTTTCCATCTACTCAGATCTTCTATAATTTCTTTTTTAAAGTTTGATACTTTTCTTTGTATAGGTTCTTGATATCTTTTGTGAGATTTATACCCAAGTATTTAATTTTTTTGGAGGAGATGGTGAAGGAGACATGTTTCCTAATTTCTTCTTCAGTTTCCTTGTTGCTGGAATGTAAGAAAGCTAATGATTTATTGGTATTAATCTTATAACCAGCCACTTTGCTGAAATCATTTATAAGCTCTAGAAGTCTTCTGGTTGAACTTATAGGGTCTTCTAGACAGAGGATTATGTCATCTGCAAATAGAGACAACTTGACTGCTTCTTTTCCTATTCCAATTCCTTTGATTTCCTTCTCTTGTCTGATGTCTCTGGCAAGGGTTTAAGAGACTATATTGAATAAGAGTGGTGAAAGTGGATAGCCATGTCTTGTTCCTGATTTCAGTGTTAAAGATTTCAGTCTTTCTCCATTGAGGATAATTTTGGCTATGTGTCTGTCATAAATGGATCTTATATAGTTAAAATATCGTCCCTTGATCCCTATCCTCTCCAGGGTTTTCAGCATAAAAAAATGTTGAATTTTATCAAAGGCCTTTCCTGCATTGATTGGGATGATTATACAATTTTTATTTTTAATTCTGTTTATGTGGTGAATTACATTTATTGATTTGTGAATGTTGAACCAGCCCTGTTTTCCTTGGATGAAGACCAATTGATTATGATGTATTATCTTTTTTAATGTCCTTTTGGATCCAATTAGCTAGAATTTTATTAAGGACTTTTATCTCTATGTTCCTCAGGGAAACTGGTCTATAGTTTTCTTTTCTTGATGTGTCTTTGTTAGATTTTGATATCAGTTTTATGTTTGGTTCATAAAAAGTGTTTGTTAGTGCTCTGACCCTTTCAATATCATCAAAAATCTTATAAAGGATTGGTGTTAATTCTTCTGTAAAAATTTGGTAGAATTCTGACAAGAATCCATCAGGTCCAGGACTTTTCTTTTTTAAAAGGCCTTGATTGCTGCTTGGATTTCAGAACCTGAGATAGGTTGGTTGAGATTTTGAATGCCTTCCGGTGTTAATCTGGGGGTGTTGTATGTGGTCAAGTAAAGATAAGGGGAATCTTGAGAAAATATTTGAAAAGGAAGATGAGGAGCCATGGCATAGCTAGATACCATGGCAGCCTGAGGGCTGGCAATCTGGCAATCAGAAAGTGGAAGAATTCACAGAAAAGAGAACCAGCCTTGTTTTTTGAGAACAGGTATTCCTGGACTCATGGTGATGGGGATAATGGAGTGTGAATGCTACAATTCCATCCTGCACTCTAGGGAAACATACAGAGCATCACTGTACACCTAGCACTAGGTCCTCCGATGATACCTGGAATGCTCATACTTGAATCTTAGTTTTTGTCTAAATAGCTATGCATAACCTGGGTGAGAACATAAGGAAAAATCTCTAAAGCACAATCATGTACATATTCAGTTTTCAAATGATATTCTGAACTCTCCTCTCTGAATGTTCACTAATAAAGGTGTTAAAGATGTACTCTACTTCTCAGTGACTAGTCAGACTAACATAAAAGAAACATCTCTGGAGGGAATCATTCTTCTGCCAGACTGCAATGCAAAAGTTGAATAAATCCTTGTGTTCATGAGTGTTTTGGGGAAACTCTGAAACTCTAGGAAAGAAATGTTTTAATCATCAAGGAACTTGATAAATCTGCCAATAATCTACCTGAGAGAAGCTTGGCTGCTTGTACCACTGCTTATGAAGCGCTGGGAGGCTCACGAGGTTATCTTCCCCATGTCCAGGAGCTGCACCTGATCATAGGAATAGTGAGAATTCAGGGTCCATTGAAGAGTCTCAAGTGCTCAGACCTTTAGAAAAGATGCCAATGCCTACAGGGACTTTTCTTTAGTCAGGGAGCACTTTATCAATGGGATAGGACTCCATGTGTATGTACTGGTGTAGTTAGGAAGCAATGACCACCTGGTCACTGTGGGTACCATGATGTATCTATTGTAATGTAAATAGTGTTATGTGAAGCATTTTGGTAATCTGTTACAATTAAATGCCAATCACTGTTCCAGTCCAGCTGGGTTCTGACCTGAGGGAAAGGCTGGGGATGAGAGAAACCACAGGCTGGAGATCCAAAACAGTCTTTCTTTATCCAAACTCTACATCTCTTTTTATATATACATTCTTTACATCTCTCTTTCAAGGCAATGTAAATGTCTTAGTCTATTCGTCCATCTGCACTGCTATGACAAAATTCCTAACATTGGGTGATCTCAAACAAGTCAAGGCAACACTGCAAGACAGCACTTCAGAACAAACATGGTCAGCAATTTCTCACAGTTCTGGAAGCTGGGAAGTTCAGGATCAAAGCATAGGCAGGTTCAGCTGCTCTTAAGAGCTCATCTTCCAAAGGAGCAAGGACACCACGTCCAGCTGCAAAGTTCGAGAGCTCTCTCCCAAAGGAAGAGCTCTTGACTGCTGGCTGGAGCCTCTTTTTTAAAGGCCTTCACCCAGCCCCCTCAAGCCCTCTCTACATTAGCTCGTTCAAGGTCACACCTGGATTTCAGAGGCACACGTTTGACCAATAAGCCTCTACATGCACCATTTGAAGGTTCTAGAATAATTGGCAGGTGATACCAATGCGAAACGTTTGAAGCCTGTGTCAACAACCTGTTCCTCAAGCTTAACAATGTACAATCTAGCAGCCCTTCCTGAAGGAGCTTATGCAAACAACAACAAAATCCAGGGAAGCTGATAAAATAAAGTTCAGACCCCAACAAAGCACCATAGCCAGTTCCATTTACATCTTTATATCAAAACAAAATGCAAAACACATTTTATAATTCATGTCTACAACTCCCCAGAAAATATGAAATTTTGCTGTGCACTCTTTCCACATGCTAGGCATAAAATAGTTTTAGAAAAATGTTTCTGTGAGCTCAGTAAAAAGAGAAAAAACATGTTATGTACATATGCATATGTGTGTATGTTCAATTTTCTCTTAAACTGTGTTTTTTAAATCATTGCTTACATAGCCTATACATATGTGTGTGAAGACTAGTGGGAAGGTATGTGTTTATTTCTTGTTTTGGTTCTAGATCCACCAAGGTATACTAATTTCATATTTTCTGTCATTGTACATGCTTTATTCTAAAGACCATTACACTTCTTCAGTATACATTGTCATATCTGGTTTGCATAAAATCATGATCTTATCACCTTGATTAAAAAGATACACTTTGTAAAAATCTGTCATTCCTAAATGCAAATATATTGTGAATATTGGCAAAAAGAAATACTTAAGTGAATAAAAAAGAACGTATAATAGCTGAATGTTATAAATATATCCCTAGAAAACATATGTGGTGTGAAACACATAAGCTCATTATGGGTCTTGTCAGAAAGCAGACCTCAGCATATACAACCATTAGTTCTTCCCTAAAAGAAGTTCAGAGTACTCTATTCCAGATCCTTTGAGTGGCCTGGTTTGTGGGAACAAATCAGGGATTTTCTTATAGCTAACGGAGTCTGGGAGCTCTGACCACAAGTGTTTTTTAGGTTTTTTTTTTGTTTTTTGTTGTTGTTGTTTTTTTGTTTGTTTGTTTTTACTTAATAGCCAAGTTTATTCATTGTGTCCCAGAACCTATCCTTTTATCAAAATGAGTTTCCAGGAGATTGGGGGCTGGTGTGGCAGATGCTCTCTGGGCATTAATTTCCTGTAACTTGTTGCTGTGTCCTGTTTCTCTATCAATGCCTACATATAAAGCTTAATTAAGGCCAGAAAAAAGGTAGTTTTGGAAATGTAAAGGAAAACCAAATTCTAGGCAGAGATCCAAGAAAAGGAAAGTTCCAAAGTTCTGTGGGCCAACTTGGTCAGACCCAACTTGGTGAATCTGAATAATCCTCCTCTCTCCCATTTAAGGGGGATTGTTTGGAACCATCTAAAAAGGCAGAGGCCCTTATATGTACCTTCCCTGAATGGAATAGCTATGCAATGGAGGTAACATTGAGGAAGTGGTTTCAATGGAGAAAGGGGGTAAACCCTGTGAAGCTAATTATCATGGCTGCCTAAAGCCATTCCTGGCAGGAAGGGTGAGAAAAAATTTACACCTTATGAGAAATTTTCCTTACAGAGCATGTGGACATGATCTCAAATCATGGTAGGAATTGATATTTGAATGCTCAATTCCCTGCCCACTGAATATACACGTAGTGCAGCTCATTCCACTAGGGAACTAGGCCATAAGTATATAGATATTACAAAGTTACAAATATTACACAGAGGTTACAAAGGTTCATACAAATATAGAGGCTCTAAAGTACAAATAAAAATAGGATTTGCAGGTCATACAGGGCTACTCATAGAAGCTATGCTGGTCATAAATGCAACTTGATCACAGAGGCAACACCAGTCATAGGGGCAAGTTAGTTGTTAAAGGCTACATAGGTCATAAAGGCAATAGGGACTATGCACCCCATAAAGGCTACCCTGGCAATAGAGGTTACGTATGTCAGTAATATACAGGAGAGTTCATGCAAATCATAGAGGTTATGCTGTTCCTGGGTGCTACTCAGTTCTAGAGATAATGCAGATTGTACAGAATGCACAAATCACAGACATTATGCAGGTCAAACAGCTTACACAGAACACGGAGGACAAGCAGATCATACAAGTTTTTCTTTTACTTTTATTTAAAGAGAGGGGAGAGAGAGAGAAAGAAACAATTTTATTTAGTTTTTCATGTGGCTTTCGCTGCTCTGAGACTTTGCTGCATATGTGATACTGGAGTTTGAACTTGTGTACTTGTGCATGCTAGGCAAGACCTATAACTGTGGAGCTATCCCCCCAGCCCCTGTCATGTATGTTAATCAGGTAGTTTAGGTTACTTAGGTCGTAAAAGGTTTACAGAACATAGAAACTCTGCAGCTCATGGAATATACACTGTTCATGGATGCAACACAGGCCAGAGAGGTCAAACAGGTGACACAGAGCATAGAAGCTATGTAGGTAACAGTGGTTACAGAGATTATAGTGATGACTCAGGCCACAGATAATACTCAGGTCATAAAAGTTATGAGGGAAAACTGGCTACACAAGCATAGAGGTTACTAAAGTTATAAAGGCTGTGCAGGACTTTGAAGATATTAGCACCATCGAGTACACTTGGAAAATATAGTTTGCTGAGGGCTAAGGTCATTATAGTCTATCAAAAACATTGAATCTACTCAGATCACAAATCTAGGCATATCATAGAGGCTAACCAATACACACATATCACACAGATCATAGAGACTACTAAGGTCATTTATTCTATTATGACCACTAAAGTCTGTGCAGGTCACTTAGACTCTATGACTAACATAACTCCCATGATATATGCAGTCTGTATGTCTTCTGTATTCTCTATGGCCTTTATAGCCTCTATAGCTTGAGTTGTGTCTATGACCTCCATTATTTCTATAATGTGCATATATTCCATGATCTGTATAGTCATAGAGGTTCAGTGTAGCTCCTGTCATGCATAGCATTTATGCTGAGTTGCTGAAATCTCCTGAGAAGTCTCCCTGTCATGAGTAGTTTCTATGACTTGACTGTATCATCTGTAGAGAATTTATGACCTGCTTGGCCTCTAGGGCCTGATTAGGTTTGATAACCCAAGCAGCCACTATAAATGTGGAACCTCTATTAACTATACGGCTTTTACAGCCTGAGTAGCCTAAAGAACTTCAGTAACTTTTTCCCCACAGTTTAATAGGTGTGTTATATTTGTACATAATGGTGGGATTTGCTACATATTAGTATATATACACAATATAACACTATAATTTTAACAGCATCCCTTCCCAACACTTTCTCCCTCCCTACTTGTCTCCTACCTTCTGGTCTTTTCCTTCTATTTTCTTTTAATGTGATCACTGTACCCCATTTCCCTTTTAATCCCTATCTTCCAAATTTGAAAGAAAATATATAACCTCTGATGTTCAGAGTGTGACTTTTTGCCCTGCTTTAAAAAATTATCCACTCATCTGTGGAGATTGTGACTAGACCCTGGCCAGTGTGAAAGTTGGTCTATTATCATGTGTTAAATCCAGATAAAATGTAATGCTATACAACATAATCCTTTTTTAGAGATATTGTGGGAAGGGGTAGGGAGGGATAAGGGTGGGTAATTAGGGGGGGCACTCTTGGGGGTAATTGTAATATCCAGAATCTATACACATTTTATATTATTATGTTAAAAACTTGTATGGTTGTTCAAAAAAATAAAAACAAAAAATTATCACAAGTTTCATCCATTTTCCTGAAAAAATCATAATTTTTCTTTATGGCTGAATAAAATTCCATTGTGCATATACATCACATTTTTTTTCCCATTTTATTTGGTGGTGGGCATATCGGTTGGTTCCATAGTTTTGCTATTGTGAATTGTGCTACAATAAACATGGGTATGCATGTATTGCTACAGTATGCTATAGTATATTGACATTAATTCTTTGGGATAAACACTGAGGAGTAGTGCATCTGGGTCATAGGTAGTTTTGATGAATACTTTTTGAAGACCCTCCATACTGATTTCCATAGTGGTTGTACGAATTAGAGACTGTTTTAAACAAAGAAAAATAAGAAGAGGGAAAAGGGAAGGACATGAAAAGATAGTTATTTATGGATTAGGAGAAAAAATAAAGGGAAAGGACATGGCATAATAATTGACGTCACAGCACCTCATAAGTGAATATAGATTCAATATTTCCATAATTTATTTATGCCTATATTTCCACACATTATGTGGAATCATGGTTTATGAGGAAAAAAATGAAAATCTCATAAACTTTAAAAACACAAGCTATAGGTGGAGGTCTGTTGAAGGTATACTTATTGAGATATGGTTTAAATTTTTACTTCTTATTAGTTGGTGCTTTCTAGGAGGATTATTCAACCAGAGATGACCTACAGATCCCTATTCACCAGATCAGAAAAGCCCTCCAGGAGATCTCATTTGAATATGGAGTCTATCAGTGGGCTGCTTAGGTCAACATCAACCACTTTCTTTTCTGCGCTGACCTACATTTTTTTTTTCCTATGGTGAGATTTGTTGTTGCCCAAAATGTCAGTTCCAAATCACAGAGTAAGGAGACAAATAACAAAGTGACTCTGGCAAGGAGTGCTGCTTTAAATGTGTCAAGGGTACAGAAGCAGTTTCACCTCATTGCCCCCCAAAATACCTGGCATGGGGAGTCTTGTATCAAAGTCTATGAGTACATTAGAGAAAAAATTGTCATGAAAGTTTTTTTAACACTCTTCTTGGAGTGTACAAGGCATGAGGAACAAATTTTTACATTTGTGTGAACTTATTTTGTAATGGAATGGGCTGGTCAGGTGCTCAATTAGAGGTGCTGCCTTTGCAGCCTTAGCATCTCCATGTGGAGAGGGAAATGCTTGCCTTGGAGGAAGAATGAGCAGCTCCAATGGGTCCTTATTAACCCCAGTGAATAAGACCTATATCCCTCATGCCATGATGATATTGGGGATCCTATTATGCTGTTAGAAGAACCAGGGTCCATGCAGTCAGTCATGAGCATACATGATTTCCTTGGTTACAAATCTCACTGTGTCCACTTCTTGGTGGCAATTGAATTGGAATTGTGGTCACTAGGCTGAGGGTGTACCTCAGTAATGTAACACTTGCCTAGCATTTGTGATGCTCTGAATTTCTTCCCAAGAGCAACATAAGCACTAAAAACAAAAAAAGTTTACGCTTAAAGTTTATTTGCAGCAAATAAGTGCACAATTGAAAGTATTTTCCAATGTACTGATTCCCTAATTTGGATAGAACATGTAAATTTATTAGAGTAATATATGAGATTTCCAGAGGGAAATTTCATCATGTGTAGGGATTAGGTCACATTAGCCCAGGATCACTAAATTTATGTGCTTCAGCATAGATTATATAGTACGAAAATGCAGCTTAATCTCCTTCAAAGGTGAATATTATACCATTGCCCTTGCTGAGAGAATGGGTGTTTCTACCAGCTCCTATTTGTTTCCAGGGACAGAGAAAGCCCCTCAGGTCATGTTGGTCTTTAGATGGAGGGTTACCTTGTGTTGTCAGATGAATCAAATTCAACCCAGGGAGTCAAGGATCTTTTTTGGCTACTTTGATTACCCATAAGCAATTTCAAAATGAATGCTTTTGTATATTCCCTGTTGTGGACATGAGGCTATTTTCCTCATGTTGGATATTTTAACATTACAGTGAAGGAGTGGTCATGTCCTGGTCACTGGTGCATTCCCTTGAGGTTATTTGTGAAATAGATTGGTTAGAGCTTATGGTTCAATAAAAATCACATCTCAGTTCCCTGGAACTTTTCTCAGGGGAAATATTTTCTCAGTTATTTAAGGACCAAGGTCTTTCTTGTATTCTCAGGTTCCCAAACTGCAAAAGATACAACAAGAGCCAAACTTCCATGACTTTTGGGGCATACATAGGGAAAGATTTTCTTCAACAAAAATAGAGCAATACCATGACAGTCAATCTCATAACAAGGATGATGAATAGAAAATAAGAGAAAGGTATTGCAGGAAGAGTATACCAAATACGAATGCTGAAGAAAGCAATGATTCATACCCTAGGTGGGATGGTGTGAGGTTTTATCATAATACTCAGAAAACTGTTAAATTAAAACTTACACACTGCTGTCACTGGCATTTTCTAAGCTAACAACAACCAGAGAAATCGAAACCATGGAAAAGGAAACAACTGCAGTCAAATTGTTGAAAAATAACGAAGTAATCCTGAGAGCAGTAAGAAAAAAATAACTTATATAAGACAGCATCCAAAATTAGCTGATATCTGTAGAGAATCCATGGTGCTTGGAAGGCACTTGGATGACATGACTTTAAAAAAAAGGAAAGAAAAGGAAATCTTTCAAGGAATACTTTTATTCCTGTAAAATTATGCTTCAAAATATAATGTGAAATTGTATACTGAGAACTTTGTTGTGCATAAACAATTTCTCAAGCATTGCTGATAGAATCATCAAGATTAAATGAAATGATAAAATACCTTAAGTCCACATGGAATAACAAAAATCAATGATAAATGTACAATGTATTACTACAGTCTTTGTGTTTGTAACACTTTTGTATTTGTTTAAACATTTTTTGACTTGTGCAAAGTATATTTCCCAAATAAATTAAAGTTTGATTAAAATGTGCAAAATAATTAATGTAGATACTAAGGCAATATTAACCCAGTAGTATGTTATACTGTTACACAGATAATCAAGTAAAATGGAATAGTGTAATATGTGACATAATGACATAATTCAATATGTGAAAGTGTTAGCATATTAGCCCTCATTTTCATTTAGTAATAGATTGCATACATAACATAAATATAGGTAAAAATGTACTGTTATCTGGGTAGGGTGACCCTTGCCTATAATCCCAGGAATGGGAGGCTTTAGATGGAGTTTCACAAGTTTAAAACAACCTCAACAAATCAGTGTGGCCTAAGCAATGTGGCAATGTAGCAATACCTTGTTTCAAAATAAAAAATTTTATTTTTTTTTAAAGACATAGGTAGAGAGGGGCAATTTTTCTTTCATTTTTTTAAGTTTTTTTTTTCATGTGGTCTTTGTTGCTGAAGGCTTTGTTGTGTGTACATAGTGCTGGGGTTTGAACTCACATACTAATGCATGCCAGGCATGTGCCATAATAGGTGATCAACCACTCCAAACCCTCAAAATAAAAATTTAAAAAGGCCTGTATATGTGTCTTAGGGGTTAAGCACATCTGAATTCAATACAAATAAAAAAGTGAAAATTTAAAATTATAATTCAGTGTAAAACCTCCAAAATAAATTATGATATAAATCTTTATGTGAGAATTATGTTTTCTCCACTTTCAAAAGTGAAGAATAAGGGCTAGAGCGGTGGCTCAGCAGTTGAGGTGCTTGCCTGGCATGTACTATAATATGGGGGTTCAAACCTCAGCACCACATACTCAACAAAGTTTCTGAGCAATGAAAGCCACATGAAAAACTAAATAAAGTTGAGTCTGCCTTTCTTTTTCTCACTGTTGCTCTCTCTTTTTAAAAAAAGTGAATATTTTATTATTTTTTTTTCTTTTGAGAACTTTCTTTTTTTTTAAATTTTTTATTTTTGATCAACCATACAAGTTTTTAACAAAATAATATAAAATATGTATAGATTCTGGATATTACAATTACCCTCAGGAGTACCCCCCAATTACTCACCCTTATCCCTCTCTTACCCCTCCCACATTATCTCTATAAAAGGATTATGTTGTATAGCATTACATCTTATCTGGATTTAACACATGATAATAGACCAACTTTCTCACTGGCCAGGGTCTAGTCCCAACCTCCACAGATGAGTGGAGACAATTGACCATTAGTTCTCTGGTTTAAGCTGATTTTACTCAGCATAATTTCTTCCATAGCCATCCATTTACCTTCAAACACTGCAATATCATTGTTTCTAATTGCTGTGTAAAATTCCATGGTATAAATGTACCACAGTTTTTGGATCTATTCATCCAGTGAGGGACATCTGGGTTGTTTCCACTGCTGTGCCACTTTAATGTGCTGATTCGGTATGCTCTTTTTTATTTTTTTTTATATTTGAACAACCATACAAGGTTTTAACAAAATAATATAAAATGTGTATAGTTTCTGGATACTAGAATTCCCCCCCAGGAATGCCCCCCCCAATTACCCACCCATATTTCTCCCTTTCCTTACCCACAATATCTCTAAAAAATTATTAGGCTATATAACATTACACCTTATCTGGATTTAACACATTATAATAGACCATCTTTCTCAATGGCCAGGGTCTAGTTCCAACCTCCACAGGTGAGTGGAGACATTTGAACCTTGGATCTCTGAGTTAAGCTGATATTACTAATCATAATTTCTTCCATAGCCATTCATTTACTTTCAAAGGCTGCAATATCATTGTTGCTAATCGCTGTGTAAAATTCCATGGTATATATGTACCACAGTTTTTGGATCCATTCATCCAGTGAGGGACATTCATCCAGTGAGGTTTAAAAGCTTAGACACATTCTTTAGATGTGTAGGACTTCTCTCCAGTATAAATTTTGTGGTGTGTTGTAAATTTTAATTTTGTATTTAAAGATTTGTTGCATTCTTCATATTTGTAGGGCTTCTCTTCAATATGAATTCTCAGGTGTACTTTATGGTCTAATCTTTGTTTAATCTCCAATATGAATTCTGTAGTGTACTGTAAGTTGTGATCTTTGTTTAAAAGCTTTGCTGTATTTTTCACATTTGTAGGGCTTCTCTCCAGTATGAATTCTGTGGTGTTTTTTAAGTCCTGACCTTTGTTTAAAAGCTTTGTTGCATTCTTCACATTTGTAGGGCTTCTCTCCAGTATGAATTCTGTGATGTTTTTTAAGTTCCGATTTTTGTTTAAAAGCTTTGTTGCATTCTTCACATTTGTAGGGCTTCTCTCCAGTATGAATTCTGTGGTGTACGTCAAGGTGTGCTTTTTGTTTAAAAGCTTTACCACATTCTTCACATTTGTAGGGCTTCTCTCCAGTATGATTTCTGTAGTGTATTTTAAGTTCTGATCTTTGATTAAAAGCTTTACCACATTCTTCACATTTATAGGGCTTCTCTCCAGTATGAATTCTGTAGTGTACTGTAAGTTGTGATCTTTGTTTAAAAGCTTTGCTGTATTTTTCACATTTGTAGGGCTTCTCTCCAGTATGAATTCTGTGGTGTTTTTTAAGTCCTGACCTTTGTTTAAAAGCTTTGTTGCATTCTTCACATTTGTAGGGCTTCTCTCCAGTATGAATTCTGTGGTGTACTGTAAGTTTCGATCTTTGTTTAAAAGCTTTGTTGCATTCTTCACATTTGTAGGACTTCTCTCCAGTATGAATTCTGTGGTGTACTGTAAGTTTCGATCTTTGTTTAAAAGCTTTGTTGCATTCTTCACATTTGTAGGGCTTCTCTCTAGTATGAATTCTGTGGTGTTTTTTAAGTTCTGATCTTTGTTTAAAAGCTTTGTTGCATTCTTCACATTTGTGAGGCTTCTCTCCATTATGAAGATGGTGATATGGAGTAAGGTGTTTGATTTTATTTAGCATGTTGTCACATTCTTCATGTTCGTAGGGCTTTTCTCTAGTGTGAATACCGTGGTGTTGAGTAAGGGTTAAAAAATCAATTGAGACTTTGGTACATTCTTTACAATTGAAGGGCTTATCTATTGTATGAATCTTCTGATGCTTACCAGGGGGTGATCTTTGATTAATAGTTTTGGCACATCCTTTAAATTTGCAAGGTTTCATAACCTCATAGTGTCTGCATTGTTTAAAAAGACTTGAATAATTAAATGCTTTGATGCATTCTTTAAACTGATAGGACTGTCTTTCAGTAAAAATTTTCTTGTATTGTGTAAGAGTTGCAGTTTGATTAAGAGCCCCTTCAAATTTCCTGTACTTGTAAGTTTTGTCTTTCCTATGAGTATTTTGATGGGTCATGAGCTTTGAGCATTGAACAAGGACTTTACTACATTTTCCATCTTTGTAAAGGTTCTTTGATAATTTGTTGGTGTGAAGAGAAGTCAATGCTGAAATATATGAAAATAACAATTATTTTACTGAGTAAACTTGGGTGTATATACTCTACAAATATAAGTATGAAATTGCAGTCATGTCAGGACATAAGAAGGGTAGGATATTACTAAATCCAAAGACATTATTACTCCAGAATTTTATAAACTACTTAAAATGCATAGACAAAATTACTTAGTAAGAATCGCTCAACCCGAGTTAGAGATATTACGCAGTAAAAGAGTATATTAGTAAGGAAAGCAATAGAAGGAAGAAAAAGTGCTACTTTTATAAACAAAATACTTTCCTCCAAAATATAGCAGTATGCAATAAGGAATAATCTACCAACTCTCTTCTCTCAACAAAATGAGAGACATATGAAATATATACAAACATCTGTGGTTTTCTTGAGGACTGCCTGAAAACCGGTTTCTGTCTACCATGACCAAAAGACCTAAAAATAACAGATTTGGCATAACCATACTACAGATATTCAACAGGGATAAATTACCAATGGATGCTTAAGAAGAAATATGAACAGAATTTTCAATGGAAGAAACATACATATATCTAGAGAAGATTTACCAAGAAAAGAAGTTTGAGAAGCAATAAAATCCTGTCATATTGGCCAGATGATGCCAAGATCATCAAGAAAAATGATTTGCTTTCTATTATTTAATTTTGGATATTTACTGATACATTTCAGTGATAAATTAAATTTTACGCATTTATTCAATACGAGGTTTTAAAGTTTATATACATGTGAAATGGCTAATTCTAGTGAAATGGTCCATGAATGATTTCATATAATTATCAATTTTCTCCTTAGAAAGTATAAGACTTTGTATTTGTGTATAAATACTCATTCTTTTTTTTATGAAGAAAAGAATATGCTACACTCACATTGTGGCACAATAGAACACTTGACATTCTTATGATCATTAAAACAACAATTTGCAGATTTTGACCAACAACACATCAACACTACACAAAATACAGTATCAAGGGATCACAATTTTACTCTGCTTTTCTGATTTCTACATATGAGTCACAAGCTCAAGCAGCTTTGTGACTTTGTGTCTATCTTAAATCATTAAATGCGAAGTTCTGCATAGTCATTCCACATCAACTTAAATGCCATGATAGCATTTTATGATTGAATAGTAATTGTGTATAAATACTATATTTTTTCTCATTCCATCATTGATAGGCATATAGGATGAGTCTGTATCTTGACTATTGTGAATAACTCTTGCAATGAACATAATCATGTAGGTATCTCTTTAACATGCTAGTCTAACCTGTTACGAACACACATTTAGAACTTGGATTTCTGTACCATGGAATCATTCTACTTTTTTTATGGGTTGTGCTAGAGATCAAGCCTAAGAATGTTGTACCACTGAGCAATATAACCCAAGCCATTTCTAAATTATTCATTTGGAAACATGTTTTCACTAAGATACTATGGTTTGCCTCAAACTTGAAATCCTCTAACATGGCTTCACAGTTAGGTAGGATTACAAGCTTTTAGCACTGTGCTTATCTATTTTTATTTATTTATTAATTTCCACATTGTTTCTAAAAGAACTATATAATCTACTGTTGGTTATTTTTCAAATAGACAAATCACTTAAAATAGTGCAGTACACACACACACAAGAAATGAAAACCTGGCTTAATCAAAGTAGGAATTTAAAACATTAGGAATAGAACATTAGGAAAGTTACAGTTATTAGCTATAAAAGCACACCAAGTAACTGTTGGAAATAAATTTAGTGAGTTACAACATAACACAGAACAGTGAATTAAATTCAGAAATAAATTGTTAACAGAAATAAGTAAAAATTGCATGTGTGAAAACTTCCTTATTATGAGAATCATGTGTGACTGTACACATATATAATCCCAGCAACTTGAGAGGCTGAGCAAGGAGGATCATGAATTTGTGGACAGCCTTGTCAACATAGTGATTTTCTGTGAAAAGTAAGGAAAGAAAGAAAGAAAGAAAGAAGGAAGGAAGGAAGGAAGGAAGGAAGGAAGGAAGGAAAGAAAGAATGTGAAGAGAGCTGAGGGTGTAACTCAGTGGTAAGGCACTCCTAAATTCCATCTCAAGTATCAATAAGAATAACACATGGAGGGCTGGAACAGTTGCTCAGTGGTTACAATGCTTGCCTGGCATGCACAAGCACATGGTTCAAACTGCAGCACCCACATACACAACTAAGTTTCAGGGTAATGAAAGCCATATGAAAAACTCAATAAAAATTGATTCTCCCTCTCTTTCTCTCACTGTCCTTCTCTTTTAAAAATAACTAAAAAGAATAAAAGAAAAAAAATTACATGAATAGAGCTCAATAGTTATGGTGCTTGCCTCATTTACACAAAGACATGGGTTTGAACCCAAACAGTACAAACACAACAAAGTGTTGGAACAATGAAAGTCAAATAAGAAACTAATAACATTGGTTCTCTCTCTCTCTTTCTCTCTCTCTCTCTCTTGCTCTCACTCTCTCTCTCTTATACACACACACACAAATTAGAAGGACTCTAATAACTTACACTGTGATGGTAAATTGGGGAGCATTTTACATGAGAAACACTGTGGTCAGTTTGAAGCCAGTCCTGAAGGGAGAGTTGGATCAGCACCACAGCCATTTCACAGCATCATGCTAGTCACCTCAGTGAACAAATATAGCAACAGTGACAATATTCCCATGCCCTTATACCTGCAGAGAATGCTCTTGGGAATTGAGCTGGAGAAACCACTATCAACCATTGCTGAAGCCCATATCACTCCCCTGCTCTACAAACAAAGGGACAAAGCTGACTGAGGTTGTTCAATTCCCAGGAAAAGTACCAAGGGGTGCTAAGGTCCACTCAGCAAACACTTGGGTTGCTTGTCCCCAGAGAAATTCTCCACTCACCCACTGGATACAGTGGCCAAATTTATTCTGACTGGGTATGAATTCACAAGCTCTCCACGGTTAACACCTGTGCACCCACTGCACTGAGACAAAGTCCACAGTTCCTCATTCCAGATGATGGCTCCTCCATTTACTGACCCCTAAAAGAAGAGAAAGACACCACCAGAGGCCTGGGACTACAATCAGCATCAAAGCACCAAACAAAAGAGAAGAAGATATAGAACTGGTTGCACTGAAAGAGGAAAGGGGTAGACATCAGCCTTAATAGATGAAAATAACCCACCTAGCATTTGTATTTACATCCATTTATGTTGGGATAAATTCAACTATATTCTCTTCTGTATTCTCTATCTCTCTTTCTCTATGGTCAAATCAACTGAACTTAGGCTCTCCCCCCTCTCAGTCTCTCATCCACTCTCTTTCTGCCTTCCCTCCAATTTACCTCTCCACTTTCACCACTTTTCCTCCCATACTCCATCTATTAACAACTTAAGGTAATAATAAGGTTACTAACTAAATTACTAATCATTTACTTAACTGGTTCCAAAATTTTTATCATAGGTATTTCACAGAACTTTAGGAATTGAAGAGAAAATTTGCACCAAATTTTTGTTCTCACAATGTTGACTACAACAGTTGGCTTAGAAGAAACTATAGTAAATAGGCTCAATAGTTTCTCTTATAGAGGGACTGATATTATGGTGAACAGAGGTCACACATTGAATTAAAATAGTAGTATTCAGAAATCCACCCAACCCAAGGTCCATAAGGAAAAGAAGCTCAAGAAGTAAATACTCACTTGAAAGAAGAAAATAGAAAAATACTGAAAAATGGATAGACATGTGAAAAATAAGAATAAACAAGGGAACCAATCAGCCCAAACTACTAATAATGCCTCAAAAACATACATCAATGACAGCACAATGGATGAAATGCCACAGACTGATTTTAGAAAATTCATACATGAATCATTCTACAAGCTAAAAGATGCAGTAAGGAAATAATACAAAGAGGATATATAGAAAGTGAAAAATATTTTAATAGAAATCATGAGAAAGCAACACACATAAATCCTCAAAGCAAAGGACTTGATAAAACAAAATAAAAATTCAATGGAGGAGGACTCTTCAAGATGGCGATCTGAAGAAAAAAGGCTTCCCCTGCACCCCCATGACTGATCAGAATATCTCCGGCTTCTCACCAGTATTTTGAGGTGCGTTTGGGGGATTAGCATTGTGAATCACCAGCCCTAATCTTAGCAGTGGTTCTGGGGAATAGAGACTTAGGAGCGACCAGGGATTCTTTGTTCCGCACTGCCACCGTGGCAGCAGCAGCGTCTGGCCCACCGGCCGGCATCTGCACTCTCCCGCCTACATTCCCGCCTGCCTGAGTCACTTCTGTAAAGAAAAACCCGCACAGCTTTAAAGTCAGCGTTCTGGAGAGGACACCTCCCAGACCTGCGCTCTGGTGGCAGGATCAGTGACTGGAAAGAGCTTTCATACAAGCACAGAGCAGCGGTTTGCGCAGAAGAGGCAGTGCGGGAACTGCAAGGGCGTGAGAGCCCAGCAAGCGTCCGTACTTTATCCGCATGCTAGTTACCACATGCCCGGCCCACCTGATCAGGGCAAGACCTCTTTGGGATTGCAAAGCAAGCTGTAAATACTCCGGCTGGAAGCAGAAGAGATCAAAGGTGGAAACAGGACCAGAAGGCTTGGCTGAAGCCCTGAAGAAGGTGTGGGAGCAGTGAGGGAAGGGGAGCATCCATTTCTAAAATCACACTCCCTCTCCTGGACCCACATCCCCCAGGTCTGCAAAAGAGGCTTATTAAACTGTGCCTGGATCCTGCAGCTGAACACAGGCAGTCTCAGCAGAAGGTGGGGTCAGGGGCCTGAATCCTCCTCTCATAAAAGATCTGGGACTGACGAGTAAGGGAGTTCAAGGCTCTGTCCTCCCACCATAGACACTTCTTTCAGAAGGCAGAGGAGCTGACCCCCACCCCAGGGATCACAGAGGTCATGTCCAACAATGACCAGCAAATGGAGCTCTGATAACATATCTTCTGACCTTTGGATCCCCTGAATACATCTTCAAAAAAGGGTTGAACCAGATCATATCCAGCCATAAATAGAAGATCCCCTCCCTGAAAGGACCAGAGACAATCATATTATCGATACTTCCAGGGATTGCCTATTAAGTATAGTTTTCCTCCTTTTTTTTGCCTTTATTTCAACTTCATTTTCAAATTTTCAAGGTGTGTACCAAGGCGATATATGGTGGAGTTTACTGGTGCTCCAATATATAAAAACTCTAGCGAGTTTTTTATTCTTCTTTAATGCTAATGTTGTAAAACAGTTAACACCTACCCCCCCTTTTTTTTCTCTTCTCTTTTTCTTTTTATATCCCATCTCTTTTCTTTCTTCTCTCTCCTCTTAGAGGGATAATTAACAATAGTAGTTCTTCTTAGTTTGGTAGCCTGTTTTTAAGATTTCTTTCTCTTTTCCTTCTTTTCCTATTCAGCAGATCTCTGACTCACTCTTACCCATCCGTCCTAGCCCTCTTATCATTCTAGAGAAGAAGGACTCCAGTCAGTGCATAAAGTAATTGAAATATTTTATGCCTGAAGAGCATAATTCTCAGGGAACACTTCTCCCCTTAAATTTTAGCAAAAACCTAAATCTTGCCAATAACCCTTTTACCCTTCCTATATTAGGCCACAGCTATCCTAGCTTCCCCTCGGATCTGTATCTTCTTTTCTATGTCTTTCTTTCCTGCTTTATTTCATAGTTAGTAAATCTTTTCTGTTCAATTTCCTTTTCTCTTCAAATGTTTCCCCCTTAGCATTGTCTTGTTCTTTCTATAGCAAAAACATTTTTAAATTCTCCACTTTCTCATTGTACATAATTGATATACATAAACCTCTCTCTTAATTTTACCGGCATTACCCCCCTTCTGACTCCAAATTACTTAATTCAATTTCACCCCACATTATTAAGACTGTGTAAATATTACTGCGGTAATTGTTAATCTGAGTAATTCGTATTTGTTCCTGAATTTCTGTCATAGGTAATATTTTTTGTCACCAAAAAATATTGATTATTACTTACAATAGTTGCATAGGCCGAAATTGATAGTCCATTATAGTGGATGTTAAATAACTAATTCACTACTGTCTACTGTAAGCTTTGATTATATACATTGCTAATTTACTTCTAGCACATGAGGTTTTGGAATTCTGTAAGGGTAACAAACAGTTTAGAGTAAAAGGGGTTGTCTTGTGAAATCAACTCTCATGACAAAACCCCATTTCAAGTAAGGGTTGGGACGGATCTCCCAACCCAACAGCTTAGTCCAAAAGGCAGAAGAAAGGAAAAAGAACCACAGAACCTGTAGTGCTCCCATAAAAGGTTCACCTGGTAAATAAGAGAGAAAAATCTCTTCAAGCATGAGAAATAAAACTCGAAGAGGTTCACCACAATCCCAAAACTCCCCTCATAGGGGGGCTATGGCCAGGGACTGGGATGGAAATCTAGAACAATATATCACAGAGCAGATAACGAAAAGGATCATCGACTTAAAAGAAGAAATAATGAAGGGAATAACGGAGAAAATCCAAGATTTGAAAGACTCGATTATTACAGTAATAGATTCTCTCAAAAAGGAAGTTACAGACCTCAAATCTGTAGTCAATGACATGAAAGGGACCATGCAAGAATTTAATAATAGATTAACTTCAGTAGAAAATAGAACCTCTGCCAATGAAGAAAGAACCTCCAAAAATGAAGACAGGTTGAC
>PVKS010028835.1:0-25971 GCA_004027875.1 Aplodontia rufa
TTGCTCTGACACTTGGTTGTGTACGTGGGTGCTGGGGTTTGAACCCATGTACTTGTGCATGCTGGGCAAGTGCTGTAACTGCTGAGCCACCGCTCCAGCCCCACATCCATACATTTATACATGTGTGCGTGCACACACGCACACACAAACACACATACAATCAATCAGGGTATAAGACTTGAAAAACAGAAGTTTCCCTCTGATCTTTCAATCAGTTTTCGCTTCCCCACTGCCAAGGGTTAGCTCTGGTATCATTTACTTGAATCTTGAAGTCTTTCTACAGGTGTTGTACTCTGCATCTTAAAACAAACAAAAAACAGATATTGCTTTTAATCTAATCTCCATCAATACTTTCATCTTTACCAACTAACCCAATGTTGTTTTTGTGGCATGATTTTCCTTCAGGACAGACTTTGGTAGCTTGGTATCAGATGCAGGCTAACAGCAGGGGTGGGACAGATTGGACCTCTGTTGAATTATTTTATTTGTTTGATCTTTGCTTATAGTATTTTAAAGATCATGCTGTTTTCTATTTCCTGAAATTGAAGGCATGTGTGGATTTAATTGTTGTCTCTAGTAATTTTAAGACTCATTTGTTTATTTTTTGGGAGGAAGGATATTGAGAATCATGCAACAGCCATTGTTTCTCTCCCTGAATGTACAATTTTTACAATTCACATATCTCATTATTAGCTCTTATTTTTAATTGGCACATAATAATTTTACATATTTATGCAATTTTTGAGCTACATGCATTCTTTTCTACAATGTGAAGTAGCATCTATATTTCTCTTTCATGATGTCCTCATTCAGATTCTGATGTCTCTGCTATTTGGCCTGAGTCCTACTGACGATTACAGAAAATTTCCCATTGACCTATAATTAGCTTTCCATTTGGTATTATATTTACCATATTCATTAATCATGATTAGAAATATATTTCAGTTATTCAAATTTCCATCTGCTCCTAGTACATGTGTACTAAGCTTTTCATGTGCTGTGCTTGTCTTGATCAATCTCTTTGATTAGCTACTTTTTTCAGTATCTTCTCATTTCCCCACAAATTGCATGATTACTTTATTGGTCACTTGTTTCATTTTTTACTTGAGATGCAAACTATGCACCCTTAAATTTATTGTAATATAACTTTCTTTTGTCAATAAACTGACATTTACTGTGTTCCAGAACTTGTACCAAAAGCATTACTACATCTCACACATTTAGTGAAGGTTAACCCTCATCCCTCAGACAATTCAATTGTAAGTTTAGTATAAGGACACTGGGACACTGATTAGACCCAACCATTATTACAAAGTACAAGCTGTTAATCATTTGGCATGAATATCTCTTCTCTATATACTTGCAGATTTATTTGGTGGCATTCTCCTTTTTATATTTTTTTATTAGTGCATTATAGTTTTATATAATGTTGGGAATTGTTGTCACATATTCCTGGATGCACACAATTCAGCAATACAATTTGTTTAATATACTGCCCCCACTCCTCTACCTTTCTCCTCCAGTCCCCTGATCCCTTGCCTTTCTTTTGGGTCCTATAATGTTCCTAAAAAAAACCCAAATACAGTGACATAATTCTTATACCTTTGAAGAACATTTTTGTATATATGGCAATAGTATATATGATGTTTATAACTGCTTGGAATGTACCTTGATTTATCTCAGTTTCAACATTTCCCCTTTCCTATCATCCTTTGTTATTCTTCAAAATATTTGACAACGGGATTAAACATTTATGTTTTTTACAGGTATGCAGCATAGCTTGTTCAAGTATCTTATAAAGTATCTTGCAACTGTATCTCGTAAATATTAGCATTTTGCATTTTTGTTCTATGGATCTAATATGTGAGTTTGTCTGTTTTACTCCCAAGCCTGGTTTTAGGTCCAGTGGTGGCATCCTCTTGACTTAAATATTCATACTATGTTTACCAAAGGAAGAACTGGAAGATGAAATAAGAAGTCCTATCCTTCTCTAAAGATGATCTAGACCAGTTCTAGAATGTTAACTCAAAATCTTGACATGGAACAACTATCATTTACTCTTTCAGATCTCCCTTCTGCTCTCTCCACCTTATTCTTCCTACAAGGCTGAGTTCAACGAATGTCATCAGTGAGTTCTTTTGCCCTAAAACTTAGTACTTTGTTCGGACAGAGAGCATATAAGAAGGAGGTGATGTTGGGTTTTTAGTTTCCACAATTTCTCCATGGGGCCAACATTGGCTGGTTACATTCCTCATCCAAAAGTTACAACTTCTCTTAAAGAACGGATGAATTTGAACAACATAGGTTTTCTATGTAGTTTGAAATAGAACAGTTTTTTGGAGATGTAACTAGAGTCTACCTTCATAGAAATGTGAAAATAAAATTTTCTTTATTTTTTCCTTTTAGATAAAAATATATTTTTCATTCTAAACTTTTATTAAAATCCCAAAATACATTGTCATAAAAAACAGATTGAAATTAGCTATTTGTTCCACTCTTATCCAGTATATAGTACACTTATTTCTTGCTTAATTTTATAATGACATTTTTTTCATCAGTATATGAATGTATTAAAGTTTTGAAACCGATTTTCACCAAGGAGGTAATTTGTTGTTGATACTATGATAGTCCAGGTGCTATTCAACATCATTCCTGTAGGGCATCTGGGTATATACCCTTTGTGAGTACTGGGCTAGTGAAAATAAATATTGGAAAATGTAAGATAATATATAAAAATACATAATGAATATTTTTATATTACATTTGGGTACAAGATTTATGTGCCATAACTTCTTTATACAGAATGGAATAATGTCTATATAGTACCTTTGGTTCTTACCCAGCACAGCTAGATAGAAGAATAGATTTCACTAAGTAGATACAAACCAAATATTTGGTAGATTAGTAAATACTGCTATCAGTTCAGAAATCAATACAGTAAGGATATATTAAGCAAGTATGATATGGTTATATCTGTATAAAATATTTCACCAGAGAAGTAATTAGGGTCATTTTATACAGTAATGAACTTACTTTACATATGAAAGGTCATTCTCTCCAAAGAAGTCTCATTGTTTATTTTTTTAAAAGAGAGGGACAGTGAGAGAGAGAGAGAGAGAGAGAGAAAATCGATTTAATTTAGTTTTTCCACGTGGCTTTTGTTGCTTGACCCATGTTGTGTACATGGTGCTGTGGTTCAAACCCACGTCCTCATGCATGCCAGTCAAGCACCTTATCTGCTGAGCTATCGCTCCAGTTCTTCATTACTTTTTTAGACCAGTCTGGTGACTCTTTAAAGTGTTAGTTGATTGTTAACATTTACAAATCAAATGCCATTAATTTAGTCTTCTTCAATGAGGAATGCATGATAAATTATTTAATTTCTATGATTATGTATTAAATTTCTATTTAAAATATAGACAGATCAAAATTTGTCTACATATTAAATCTTACTCTATGCAAAACTTCTTATTTATAGATTTTTCTTTTATATTGAGACAAAAGTTCTATGAAGTACAAATTTTCATACAGCATATCTCTGTGAATGTGAATTCTTACATGTAAAAACAACGAGGTAGCCATAGTGCAAATCAAGGTTTAGTGCATTTATCAATGCCACAAGGCTACCTCATGACACTTCAGCATCAGTCCCCAATATTCTTCAGGCCACAATCACCATCAATCACCATCAACAGGTTTTGCTGGTTTTGAATTTTAAAATAGATGAAATCATCCTGTATATGCTTTATTGAGATACAAAATTTATGTATGTTTTATTTTTTATAGTGATTACTAATATTTTGTTGCCACATAAGAATGTACTGTACTTTTTTGAACATGTTCTGGTAGATTAACTTATTCTGGTGTTTATAGACATTAAGTTTTCATTTTTTATAATTACAAATTATACTAGCATGCACATTTTTTACCTATCATTTGCTGTACATAATTACTCATTGCAATGAGGGGAAGTGCTAGGTCATAGTGTCTACATGTGATTATCTCTTGTGAACACTGCCAGGTGCTTTACAAATATGGGTGATCAATTTATACTCCCACCAACCAACACAAGAGAGTTTTAATTAATCCACTATCTTATTATACTTGGTGTTGTCTCTGCTTTTTGTTTTAGTCATTCTGGTATGGTTTTAATATTTCATTCTAATTTCACTTTTTAATTTCCTGGTATTTGTTTTTCTTGATTCTTCCGACTGATTTTTTTGAATTATTTATACATTCAGGAGATAAGCTTCCATTGAATATGAATTGAAATTATTTCCTCTCAATCTGCCTAAATTATTCACTCTCTTAATGGCTTCCATTGACTTGTTGAGATATTTATTTTAATAAGGGCATATTAGTAATCTTTTCTTCTGTGTTTATTGCTATTTGTGCCCTGTTTAGGAAGTCTTTTATTATTCCAGGATAAATACGTTTCTTGATCTATTTTCTTTTGTCACACAATTTCTGAAGTTGGTACACTATTAAAAAAATGGTTTAGTTAGCTCATTGTTTTGGAGATTCGAGAGTATGGGGCTGGCCTCTGTTCATCTCTGCTGGGTTCTTCATGATGTATGGCATTACAATGGGGGAGTATGTGCAGAAGAAGGAGCTAACCACACATAGCAGGGGCAAGCGTGTGGGGTAGTTCCTCTTTAAAGCAACTTAAGACTCAATCTAGCCATGAAAGACTGAACTCATGCCTCATCAGGGCAATGAACCCTTAATGAGGATGGAGTCCCCATGACCCAGTCACCTTTGTGTTAGTCAGCTTTTCATAACTGTGACCAAAATACCTGAACAGAACAATTTAGAAGAGGAAAAGTTTACTTTGGTTTCAGAGAATCATTTCATGGCTGGCTGATTCCATTGTTCTGGGACTGAGATGAGGCAGAAATTTATGTGGAATAATATGGTGGGAGAAATATGCTAAACTCATGACATCCAGGGAATAGAGAGAGAATCCAGGGTCAAAATATATTCCCCCAAAGTATGCTATCAGTGACCTACTTCCTGCAGCCATGCTCTACCTACCTACAGGTAACACCTTGTTACTCCATTCAGATTATTAATTCATCAGATGGATTAATTCACCTACCGTGTTACAGCTCTCATAATCTAATCAATTCACCTCTGAACATTCCTGTATTGACATATGAGCTTTTGGGGGAATACCTTATATCCAAACCATAACAGTATGCCCTTGACCCCCAAAAGTTCGAGTCCATCTTACAGTGCAAAATGAATCCAGTCCTCTCCAAGAGTCCCCTAATCCTAACAGTTCAGCACTGGGGCTGGAGCAGTGGCTCGGCAGTTACAGCGTTTGCCTGGCATGTACACGCGTTCGAACCCCAGCACCCACACACAAAACTAAGTGTCAGACCAATGAAAGCCACGTGAAAAACTCAATAAAAATTGATTCTCTCTGCCTCTTTCTCACTGTCCTTCTCTCTAAACAACAACAACAACAACAAAAAAAAAACAGTTCCAGCATTAACCAAAAACCCAAGTCCAAAGTCTTCTCTGAAACTCAAAGCAAACTATTCACTGTGAGCCTCTGTAAAAATAAAAGCAAGTTACATACATCAATATGCAGTGGGAAAAAAGTAAACATTTATATTCCAAAAGGAATAGGGGCACAGGAAGAAAGGATGGGACCGAGCTATCTGGGCAAACATGAGGTTCCTGTAGCTCCATCTCCAACATCTGGGTCATGTGTTGGTGAGATGTGATCTCCAAACAGGTTATGCATCTCCAGCCCTGTGGCCCCTCTCTTAGACAGGTTCTACCATAGCCAGCATCTCTTCTCAGCAGATGTTCTGCATTGCTAACATCTCTTAATCTCAGTGGTCTCCGTTCTAGCTTGGGCTTCTCCTTCACAGCTTCACACATCACCCTCTCAGGGGGACAGCTGCAGATAAGTCAAACTTGCTTGATCTCCCAGGCCTTCCTTTAAAATCCATGAATCCTTAGCTCTAGTATCCTGGATTCTTGCAGAACTAACACCACATAGATGATATGAAGATCTGTTGCCAACTCAAGCAGTAGTGGCCCCTCCTGGAGCACAGTGGTCTTTTAGTGTGTGGGCATCTAAACTCCAATCCAATCAGTGCTCATAGTTTGAATGGGCTAACTAGGTGGTAATGGTAGGAAAGTGGGGCATAGCTGGAGGGGGTGGGTCATGGAGGGCTTGCCCTGGAAGAATGCATCTTTCCTGTGACGCTGTCCCCCTACTCCTTGTGTCCTGACTATGCCATGAGCTGAGCAGTTTTCCTTCTCTAGGTTCCTCCCTCATGATTTACTCTCTCACCTTGGGCTCAGAGTAATGGGATTTCCCATCTGTGAATTGAGACCTCTAAAACTGTGAGCCAAAAAAGAAATTTTTTCTCCTCTAAGTTGTGCTTGTAAGGTATTTTGGTCACAGCTACTCACACACTAACTAAAATATGGTGTTCATCTTTTCAACAACCATACCTTCCTTGATATCTACTTTATATCTGGTTCTTTGGCACAACTGCAAATTTTTCAAATCGTCTCTGCTTTCTGTTCCCAATTCTTACAGCAAACCTAGGTGAGAGCTGACTGCAGTACCCATGCTACTGTCTGAATGATGTGCTGCATTGGTATTTTTTTCTACCAGATGAAGAAGTTCATCACATTGAAATTTGGCCTCACACAAAGTCTCAGGACATGTGCAAAATGTGGAGAAGTTATTGCTTCCACAAACCACTTCCAAATACTTTTGAAACAAGGTCACAGCAATGACCCCACTTCTTGATATCAATTTCTGTGTTACTTAGCTTTTTGTCATCATGACAAAAATGCCTGACAAGAACAACTTAGTGTAGGAAAAGTATATTGTGGGCTCATGGTTCCGGGAATTCAGCATATGGTCATCTGACTTTGTTGCTTTGGATCTGAGATGAGGCAGAACATGACATGGCAGAAAGTCATGGCAAAGGAAGGCTACTCTGTTCATGGCAGCTGAGGGGCAGACAGAAAGTGACAATGGGGAGCAAGGGACCAAAAAAAATACAATCCTCAAAGGCCTGTCCCAGATGACCCACATCCTCCCCAGCTGACTACAGTTACAACTCAGTCCATTCAAATGATTAATCCATCAAATGGATAAAAGCTCAGATGCAGTTACATCTCTCATAATCTAATTTTTTCACCTCTGAATATTCCTGCATTAACACATAAACTTTTCACAAAAACCTGATATCTCACCCATAACAACCTTCTAGTAGGACCCACTTCTTAAAGCTTCTACCTCCTTAACCTTGCCACATTTCTAGCACCTGAAATTTTGGGAAGAAATGATACATAAACCACACATTTTGTTTGTATGTTTATTCTAGAAATGTTTGACTTTAGGTTCTGATCCATTTCTGTGTTGCTCTCAATCCATTGGAGCAGCTCCCCACAGGCTTATGTTGATGTGGAAAAAATATGTCTTCCTACCAAAAATAAACTGGCATAGAATGAATTCTCTTGTTATCATAGCTCTGAGATATTAACCTCCACTCCGCAGGTGGAAGGAGAGAATTCATCTAAATAAATGAAGAGAAATTGTGTAATATTGTTAACTTAAATTGCCGTATGCAGCAGGAATTACTAAAGGAGTGATCAATGTCTCACACTTCCATTAAGATAATGCTAGCCAAATAAGTATTAAAAGAGAAGTTCAAAATTTCTAATCACAAAGAAGGCATTTTAAAAAAAAATTTAGAAAGATACAGGGACAGTGAGAGAGAGGAAAGAATCAATTTAATTTAGTTTTTATCTGGTTTTCATTGCTCTGTCATTTAGTTCTGTATGGGGTTTGAACCTGGTCCTCACACATGCCACTCAGCCACAACTCCAGCCCTGAGAGGGTAGATTTTGATTGTCATCTTTAAATTATTTACACTATGTTTATAATTAACTCTAGGAAGTAGATATCTTCAAGTACGTAAGTATATACTGATTTTTAATTTATTTTATTTCCTCCTTATTTGAAATTTGGATGTTAATAAACATTGCAAAGGCAAGTTAGATGATACTGTTAATTCCTTAAAAAACTGAAATGAAGACACAACATATGGAAACCTCTGGGACAGCATGAAAGCTTTCCTAAGGGGAAAATTTATAGCACTGAGTGACCACATTAAAAATGAAGAGAGATCCCAAATAAATAAGCTTATGCTTCATATCAAAGCCCTTCAAAAGGAAGAACAATCTAACCCCAAAGCCAGCAGAAGATAGGAAATTATCAAGATCAGAGCTAAAATCAATGAAATTGAGAACAAAAAAACAATAAAAAGAATCGATGAAACAAAGAGCTGGTACTTTGAAAAAATAAACAAGATAGATAGACCCCTAGCAAATCTAATCAAAATAAAGAGAGAAATGAAACAAATCAATAAAATCTCCAATGAAAAGGGAGTGATCACCACTGACCCCATGGAAATCCAACAAATTATAAGACCATATTTTGAAAACTATACTTCTCCAAAATTGATAATTTGGAGGAAATGGATAAATTTCTTGACACATACAACATCCCTAAATTGACTCAGGGTGATATTGAATTCCTAAATAGCCCAATCACAGGCACTGGAATCCATATTGCAATCTACCAAAGAAGAAAAGCCAAGGACCTGATGGCTTCCCTGCTGATTTTTACCACATTTTTGAGGAGGAACTGACACCTCTCCTTATTAAGTTATTTCAAGAAATTGAAAAGGAGGCAATGCTCCCATCCACTTTTTATGAAGCAACCATAACTCTGACACCAAAACTGGCTACATTAAATGCAACTATTAGACATTCCCAAAGGAATGAAGAAAAACATTTCAGGAAAAGAGCAATACACTCAAACACTTCTTCAAGCATTTATGGTTAGATTCTTGTCACCAGGTCATTTGCATGTGTGAAACACCAGGAATATAAACTAAGTTAGAAATGATGTGATTTATGAGTTCTTTTTATTTTTTTAAGGACCCATCTGCATCAATGTGAAACTGCTTTTTTATTTCTTTCAAATTTTTGCTCACTAGAACATCAGTGGAGTTAAATTAAAGGAGTCTGTAATAGAAGAAACCAAGTAAATGTTATAATTAGAGTGTCCCCACATTGTTAAAAATCAGCATTTAACATGTTTAATTTCTGTTCTTTCAGCTTTATCAAAGATTTCAAGTTAAAAACACATGACATAAGCAGTGTTTACTCTAGTTCTTTTGCCCACCCTTTAAAAAAGCCCACATACTGGGGCTGGATCAGTGGCTCAGTAGTTATAGCGCTTGCCTGGCATGTGCAAGGAACAGAGTTTGAACCCCAGCACCACATACACAATGAAGCATCAGAGCAGCAAGAACCAGATAAAAAAACTAAATAAAATTGATTCTCTTTTTCTCTCTCTCATTGTTCCTCTCTGTGTCTTAAAAAAAAATTCTCACATATTCTACCCTAATTAATGCACCAATTGCATTGATTCATTGTGCTTAATTGATGAAATGTGTTTGGTGAAATCACTCAGCTATAATTAAGAAAAACAGAAACTAGCAGCTTGTGTGGCAAAAGTCACAATGAAAAGGGGAGGGTTGAAAGACGGGGAGGAGGGGAGGACCCCTCACGACCTTGATGACAAGGTGCTTGTAAGCTCCTGTTCTTGTTCCTCACAGTGGACAAGTAATCCTCAGAGACTAAACCAATGAAAGTGGTACTTGGCTGGACAACAGGGATGAAATGCCTACCAAAACAAATGTCATTTTTTTTTTGCAGTTAGTATTACTGGACTATATTTATTAATGGTCCCCCTGCACCCAGAAATTCAGACAAGAAGAAAGTACAGGATTATTGTGTGCATCCTTCAAAACTGAATGTCCAGCACTTTGAAAGAGCTTTTCATAGAGTAATATGACCAATGACAAGTGAAAGGATGAAACAACTGAAGATTCTAGTGCCTACCTTAAGATATAGGTAGGGTAGAGATTATAAATTATTGGGTAGATTACTGAGTTAAATTATTATGCTTCAAATTGAATTATTTAGGTCAGGCCAATTTATCATTTTTTAATTAAAAATGACAAGAAATTACAAATTATGGATGGGATCACTAAGAATGATATCATTCTCTAAATTCACAACATCCTACTGTGTACTTAAATTGTTTTTTTTTTTTTTAAAGAGAGAGAGGGATAGGGTGAGATAGAGTATCTGAGAGAATGAATTTTATTTTTTCATCTGGCCTTTGTTTCTCTTGACACTTAGTTGTGTATGCGGTGCTGGGGTTTGAACCCAGGTCCTTGAGCATGCTAGGCAAGCACTTCAACTGCTGAACCACAGCTCCAGCCCTACTGTGTACTTTTAACTGCCTATGGGATTAAGATTTTCCACAAAATACCAGGTGGAAGCTTCCAGTTTGAAACAATTAACACATGAAATGCTTACCTTTGTCCCTGACAAGCAATGGGAATTTCCTAAATACTGTTTTCAATTCATTCTTAACTGCTAAACTATATTTGATTTAAAGTCAAATAGAAACAGTAGCTCATTTTTTAAAGTTTAAGACTAAACCCAAAGGTCAAGAAGAATTGTACCTTTATTTAAAATTGTAAAATGTGCAACTTATCAAGTTTATAATTATATACATAGTAGGAAGTATGCCGTCTTAAAAATCTGGCTGTATTAAAATATGTGTATCACATACTTATTCATTGATTAATCTTGAATAATTGATTTTTTGTTCAGTTGTAGTTTCTCTATATGCAAAATATTGATAGCATTATCACTGTTATAGAAAATCCAGTGGAGTAATGATCTCCCAGAATTACTATTTGACTCATTTTTGTTACTTTATCTGGCAGCTGTGAGCATTTTAATAGCAACTCAACACAACTGTACTAATGCAAGATGGAGTAGACAAATGTCAAATGGATATAAATAAAGTACACAAAATGGACATGCTAAAGAAATTAAGTAAGGAAGTGTGGCTTTTAACTACTGAGTTTAGAGACTGACAAAGTGAAATATTCCTTTTGTAGAAAATTGCTGTCAGTAATGCTCAATATTAGAATTATCCAATTCAAGTGACACCTTCTAGCCAACCACAATTGCAGTAGCCTCCTTTGTGGGTGTGTGACTGAGCTGGCAAACCTTTCTACAGATGGCTGTTGTTGAAAGTGCCATAGCCCTCTAGGTAAAAAGAGAGATCATTCTTCAGGATTGCAACATCTTAAGTGAAGTGATAGATCACACCTGTGCTCCGTGTAAAACGGTCATTGGTATTCGAGAAGGCAACACTACCAGCACAGTCATCTTTCATATCAAAAGATGACATATGCCCTGCATTTCCAGGAAAAATGTGGCTGCAAAATCCTTCAAAACAAATGTTCCTCTGGAGTGTAGGAGTTATACTAAAATGTATGGAAGAGGTTATCACAACACATACCAATAAAGTAAGATTTATTATTTGATTTCCATTTTTAAATTGCTCTTAAAAACATAGTGTATGCTTTTATAAAACTTTCTCTGCACAAATTAAACATCAGATACTGATATTATAGTGAATTTAATTTTAATTAATTTAAGGTAGGTCAGCCTATGTAATGCTCTTTGGTGTCTGGGAATTAGGATATTTTCATCTTATGGTGGGTACATTGGGAAGTAACCCCAACATATGTCAAAGAAAATTTGTAGAGGGAAAATTTAATCCTTAGCCCAGTACTTTGTTTTTGTGGTCTCTAAAAGTAATGAATGGCACAACAAATTGGTTACTTCTTGTAGAAATTTATCTGGGGCACTGCTGAATGATATGAATTGAGGACCGAACAAAATCAGAAAGATGCATTGGGAGACTGAGACACACAGAAACTAAGCATTCAGAACTTTATCAATGCAAGAGGCAGTGGAAAAGGACTGGCCAGCTGTGAGGAGGGCAATGGGCTGACAGCACCCAGCTATTGGCTCTGCCAGGACATAGTTCAACTCCCTTTCTCAGCTCCTATTCAGAAACTCATACCTGGGAGCTTGATGTCATACCCATTCTTTTCTTTGAACTACCCAATGCATTTAATCTGTCATCAAGTCATAGAACTTTGTTCTCCAATGTATAGCCTGAATATTTTCATTGTCCATTTCTTTATCCTATTAATCCTATTTTTTCTTAGACTACCACTATTTAGGATGAACCAAGTTAAATCCCACATGGTTCAAAACATACTTAGACTTTCTCAACTAGCCCTCATTTGGGGCTTAATAATGGATACATTCTGGGAAATGCATTATTAGGCTACTTAATTTTTTGTAGAACATTATGGAATGTGGCTACACAAACCTAGGTGATCTAGGTCAACCATTCAATTTACTCATTCATTGTAATTATCAAGTATTCTCTCTTGTACATATTTTTATAATTTGTGCTTTTCATATGACTGATGGTGCAGTAGATTTATTTATGCCAGTATCACCACAAATACATTAAAGTCTTGTGTGTATCATAGAAATGCAATGCTGTCACCAGACATTAGGACATTTTCAGCTTAATTATTATCTTATGGGACTACTGTTGTATACCCATTTTTTCTTTTAACAGAAGGTCATTATGTGGCCAAGAATTGTATTATCCATGCTATTTAAGATTAGATTTAAGCTGTACATTGAAGAAAATTCATGATTCTAATAAATGTTCATTTTTATCTTACAAAACAAAGAGTCAGAGACAGGATATAAAAGCTTGGTGTTATCAGGGACTCAGCTCATTTATTGTCTTCTCAGTCATCCTCAGTATATGGTCCTCAAAATAATATTTATTCCAAGTGACAGCCAGAACTCATGCTATCACCTCAATATTTCTGGCTGAGAGCCATTAGGCAAGATAAATAAACAAAAGGGATACAAATAGGAAAGGAAGTCAAGCTTCCTGTTATCAGATAATGTGATCCTAAACTTAGAAGATTCTAAAAGTTTTGCTAGATTTGTAGAGTTTATTAACAAACTCAGCAAAGTAACAGCATACAAATCAGCATACAAAAAGAAAAACGTTGCCTTTTCTAGAAACCAATAATAAATCATCTGAGAAAGAAGTTAGAAAAACAATGGCATTCACAATAGCTTCAAAAAATAAAATGCATAGGAATAATTCTACCTGAGAAAGTAAAAGATCTGTATAAGAGAAATTACAGAACACTGAAAAAAGAAATTGAAGACATTGTATGATGGAAAGATCTCCCATGTTCATGGATAGGTAGAAGTGATATTATTAAAATAGCCATATTACCAAAAGCAACCTATGGATTTAATGCAATCCCTATCAAAATATCAATGATATTCTTCATAGAACTAGAAAAAATCCTAAAATATATATGGAAGAATAAAAGACCCAGTATAGTCAAAGCAATCCTGAGGGAAAAAAAAATATATATATATATATATAAGCAGAGATGTCATAACACCTGTCTTCAAATTATATTACATAGCCTTAGTAACAAAAACATACTGGCATTAAAAACACACACATACATACCAATGGAACATCCTAGAAGACACAGAGACAAATCTGTGAAGCTAAAGTCATCTGATTCTTGACAAAGGAACCAAAAATATATCTTGGAGAAAAAAATATCCCTTTAGCATGTAGTGTTGGAAAAGCTGGATATATGTAGAAGAGGAAAATTAGATCCCTGTCTAAAGCCAAAGATTTATGTACAGGAGCATAAACTTTGCAGTTGTTAGAAGAAAACAGAGGGGAAACACTTAAGACATTAGTTGTGAAGAGTCCATACAAAAATAAAACAGAGCCATTATATGCTTTAAAATATTTCAGGCTTCAGAAAGAAGCAGTGAGTAAGGCCATGTCACCCAGCTAAACCAGCTTCTTCTACATGGATTTTCTAGAGAACCCACCTGAGATGCTTTCTATATTATAAGCAAATAAATAAGAGACATGATCACAGAAGGGAGGTTGAACAATGTTGGATTTTAGCCAAGAACACGTAATAACTTTAGAAGAAAGGAGAACAGATTCTTCACAGGCCAACATGTGCCTTCATTATGACTTGTTTTGTATATATTTATATATGTTGTAGAATAGTCAGTGATCTTTTTTGTTTTCTTAAACTCTATACTTTATTTTGATTGTATTAGTTTTTATTTATTGTGCTTTGCTGGTCCAGGATGCCTTCCGGAAGTCTATCTTTTTCAGCTCTACTTGATTTTGCCGTTCTCAGACTTTCTTGGATTTTGAGAACTGGGACAGTTTTGAGGCATATTGATCTGATATTCAGTTAAATTTCCTTCAATTTGGGTTTGTCTGGTGTTTTTCTCAGTGTTAGGCAGGGGCTTTTGGTTTTGAACAGGACAGTGACAAAAGTAAAGGGCAATTATGAACATATCATAGCTTTCCTCACTATTTATTTGCACAGAGTGATATTCTAAATAATTTAGAAAGTCTCCATTCTGTGCTTATAGCCTTCACAACTTCTCATTAGGATATAATTCAAACTTATAAATTTGAGCTCCAAATTTTTATGAGTTAAAATCATTTTTAATTTCTTAGGAATTAGAGAAAATTCTAATGGAAGAGTAAAGACATAATATGCAGCTACTTCTCTCTTCATGCATGTAGTAAAACAATTCTAAAATAAAATAAGTTCTGTATTCATTTCTTTGAAATGCTAATTCCAAAGTCAATTACATCTTGGTAATTAATATTTAAGCAATTAATAATAATGACTAGTCAAATTATTTTGCATCATGGTGCATTGAAATAAAAAAAAGATATATTAAACTTGGAGTAACACTAAATATTTGACCAACACAACACATTTAATTAATCATGTTTCCTCTATAATTAATACATTTAAGAAAAATCAAGAAAGTTCTAATAATATACTGTGTGTGTGTGTGTGTGTGTGTGTGTGAACATTCTCATGTCAGTAAGTTATACTCTTTGTGATTCATTTGTTTTTTTAAGAGAGAGGAACAGTGAGAGAGAGAGAAAGAGAGAATCAGTTTAATTTGGCTTTTTATCTGTTTTTTGTTGCTCCAATACATTATTGTGTACTTGGTGCTGGCGTTTGAACCTGCATCCTCATGCATGCCAGGCAAGTGCCATAACCACTGAGCCACTGCTCCAGCCCCTCTTTGTGATTCTTGACACAAATCTATCAAAAAAAGGAAAAAAAATCTCAGCAGAGAGGATCTTGAGCAGTAAGGTCGAACATGCTTTTATTTTCTCTACTTAATCTCTTCTTAATCTTTTTTAAGGCAGATATTTCTAATTCATAATCATACTCTTAGGTAAAAGGAAGGAATATCAGGGGACTTTGTTAAATAGTATGAGAAGTTCAGACTTGCCTTTGACTTTGGAAACTTTCAAGGCATTTTTTCATGGGAGATGAATAAATAAATATTCAAAAGTTGAAAGTTTAGATTTTCACCTGGGAAGAAGCAAGGATAGACTTTCCTAGCATTTCTTTGTTTCCATTCATGTCTAGAATACATTTCTTCATGTTCTGGTTTTAAAAGGGCTCGATTATTCAATTGTCAAGTTTCTCAGTTTCTCCAGTTTGTTTTCTTAAAAGCAATGAAAAATTTTTTCTCAAGATGGGAAAAATATGACATCTCAGCACTGATGTGGTAAGTTGGATTGAATATATGAACATATGCCTTTCTGAAGAATTTTTTAAAATCTTAGTAAGTTAAACATTATCTGAACCCTGGGCAGGGAGTACGTCAATAGAGTGCTGACTTGGACCACTGCCTATCTCTTTCCCTACCAAGAAAGACAATTAGACAGTTTTGGTGAGGATTGATCCAAGTCATGTCTTGCATCCTCTTCTCTGACCATCATATTATCAATCACCTGGTGTTGTCTATGGGTGAAACAGTCTGCTGATTGGCATTAAAGCACTTTCTTGCTGTATCTAGAAATGCAGCCTAATTCTAAACTATAACTTCAATTTCTATCATGGTTCCTAAAAGTATTGTTCAATAATAAGAAAATATTTCTCACTTAGTGAAAAATACTGAGTAAGCAGTATTCCTTAAATGACTACCACATGTATGCCAAGAGCATATTCATGTTCTACCATGATTTCATTCAGCTGCATGAGAATAATCATTCTTCTAGTTTTGTGCAATTTCCACAAAGACATATAGATGGTTTGGCAATAGTCATTCTGTCTTTGATTCAATCATAAGATATTTTCATTAACTTTGGTATGAATTATTAAGTTTTTCAGTAATACTGAAATGCTATTAGCATTGTTTTTACTATGATTAGTATTTCTTAAAATGATATTTTCCTTGCTTAGATCTCTTATAAAAGCAAATATTACATTACTTATTATAAACCATATTTTTGATCAATAGCTATAAAACCAAAATTTTCAGAGCATTAAAGATTTTCTGTATCATAAAATTTTTTTAGGTAATTTTTATTGTGCCTGCAATTCAAAATTTCTGTTTTTGGAAGCTACATGTAGTCATAAAGTTTCAATATTCTCATTCATATTCCAAATTGCATTCCATGAGTCATCTTCATTTACATTTATATTGCTATTATCTGCTTTTGCTTATTTTTGTACTCTGTATGTTAGTGTTTCTTTTTACTACTAATTATCACTTTTTGCTTTAAGGAGCACTTTTAGCCACTGATGTATGTTAGGGAATCAGTGGTACAGTAAATAATATTTGAATATTGTTCAGTGATGTGTAAATGTGAAAATAGTCTACCCAAGAGGTAAGGGTAAGGTAAATTAAGTTTCGCACCAACCAATTTCACATAGTGTTCATGCCCATTACAACTCTTAGGTTCAAAAAACCCTCAATAATTTAGAAATATAATAATGCAATAATTTAAAAACCAAAGTTAATGCAAAAATCCATGAGTATCAAAATATCAAACTTATATGTTGGGATCAACATAACTGATTTATTTTTGTGGAGAATCTAATGTGAATATGTAATTCACTGACAGATTCATCAAATTTCTAGGTAAAACTGTTCAAAAGACATACCTGCAAGTTGAGAAATGTTTATAAACCAAACAGCCTCTGCCTTATGAAACTGTCCAAGGAATTGTGAATCACTTCATAGACATTGGGATAACATGGATAGTGTATTCTAAAAAATTTCCTTGAGAAAAACAGACCCATTCCATGTTTGTATTCTTTGATTAAAAGACATATATTTTGTGTGAGTGTGGATTTTTTTAAAGTGGTAATATTGATTTTAAAATTCCTTCATTCATTACAGGGCTGTATATTCACACAAAATCTATTCCCATGAAGTTTAGCAAATGATTCTCAACTCTATTTTCTACCGTTCACAAATATAATAGTTTCCATAATTACATTATTCAAATGCCATTGTGATTTAAGTGGACTGTACATATATTTCACTTGCATTGTCATATATAATCATGTGAGATAATTTAACCTTAGTTGTATTTCAATTCTCCTTTACTAGGACTTGTCAAAGCAAAACAGGGTGGTTTTAATGGTGTAATGACTTGGTCTCTTTTAACTTTGAAGCAGTGAATATCATATATTATCTAATTTCAGTCAAAATATGCTTTAACATATTCAAGAATGTGCATCAATTAATTATACATTTTAAGTTTAAGCTCTAGGCTTCCTACATCAAAGTCAGAAGTTCTTTTAATAGCATATAAAATGTTTATGATTTCTAAGCAAATGAAATCAGTTAAGATATTATGTATGCAACATAATTAGTTTGCTAGGAAAAGAGGAAAGAAAAATACAATGCAGCATAAAAATTCCACACTCTAAAAAGCCTGAGACTGTTTCAGTCACTCCTTCCATTGCACCAAGAGCTTGAGGGCTTACCTTAGCATGAGGGAGCACTTGGGGAAAATGTCATTGTGATCAAACCACAGCACCTTCCTGGCTATGTCTGGCTTCACACTGAAGGAGCTCTGGGGGCCCTTTAAACCTGGCATGTCTGCTTAGTGGCACAAATGTTGAAATGTGAAATGAGTACGAGCAGAAAATAATTCCCTAAAGTGAGGCTTCCCAGAAATAAAAAAACAAACAAAAAACAAAAAATAAAACAAAATAAAAACAAAACAACAACAACAAAATAACCAGGAGCAAGTCTAAGACTATCATTTCAAATCAATTCACTTTTCTGAGCAAAGGTTTGTCTTTTGGAATAGTTGGAACATTTTTCTACCTTTCAGTTGGTTTAATGCTTACAAGACAATTCAATTCAGTTCAAGATTTAACTCAAAAAGCAATTAGCATCATTGATAAATTTTTTTAAAAATCTCAAGGCAAGAGGCATTCAAGAGTGCAAATTGAAGAAAAGAATGGAAATCACAGTCATATTCTATATATTAATACTTTAAAAGAAAACTGATTTTATTTTTGTCCACATTTTTATTGCTGCATTAAAGTTGGACGTAATGATGGGTTTTGTTGCTATATATTCATGCATGCTCACAATATAGCAATAAAAATTTGGCCAATATCCCATCCAAGCACTTCTCCTTCCCTACTCCTGCCCCATGGTCCCTTTCTTCTGCTGCTAGGCATAGAGTATACTTTTATATTGCCCCCACTGGGATCCTCTCTTCCCCCACCTATTCTTCCTCCTCTGTTCCCTTCTTTTGCCTCTACTCTACTAGATTTCCTTTAGTCCATCTATTAATTTGCATTTTAATGGTTCTTTATGTATTTTTAACCTTCCCTCTCCCTTTCCTTTCCTTTACTCTGGCTTCCACAAGTGACAGAAAACATACTAATTTTGATTTTCTGAGTTTGGTTAATTTCACTTAGCACGATGTTCTCTTTTTCCATCCATTTGTCTAGAATGCCAAAGTTTCATGATTTCCTAATAGCTGAGTAGAACTCCATTGTATGTTGATTTAGTAAGCTTTTCTGTTGTTGTAACTAAACCTGACAAGAAGAATTTTAGGAGGAAAGTGTATTCGGGGGCTCACTGTTTCAGAGGTCTTAGTCCGTAGAAGGTGAGCTCCATTCTTGGGGTTTGAGGTGAGGCACACATCATGACAGAAGGAAGTGGCTCATCACATGGCTCCAGGAAGCAGAGAGAGAAATTCCATGTCAGATACAACATATATACCTACAGGCACACTTCCAATGACCCACCTTCCCCAGCCACACCATACCTGCCTTCAGTTGCCAGATAATCCCTATCAGGGCATTAACTCACCGATTGGGTTAATGCTTTTATAACTCAATCATTTCACCTCAGCCTCCCAACATAGCCACACATGAGCTTTTGGAGGACAACTCACATTCAAACCATAATGTATGTATATGCCTTAATCTTTAATCCATTCATCGAGTCTTGGGCATCTGGGCTGATTCCATAATTTAGCTATTGTGAATTGTGCTGCTATAAACACTGATGTAACTGTGTCACTGTAGCGTGCTCTGGCTAATGTTTTCAGACTATATTGATTAGGAGTAGTGAGTCCTGCTTCTGAATTTAGTGGAAATGCCTTCAGTTTTTCTCCATTTACGATGATGTTGGCTATGTGCTTGTCATAAATGGATTTTACAAGTTTTACATAAGGCCTTTTGATCACCGGCTTCTCCAAAGTTTTTAACATGAACAGGTGATGGATCTTACCAACAATAGATCAATGCATCTATTGAGATGATTATGTGATTTTTGTCCTTAATTCTGTGTAAGTGATGAATCACATTATTTGATTTGCATATGTTGAACCAACCTTGTATCTCTGGAATAAAACCCACTTGATCATGGTTTATTATCTTTCTATTTTTGAATGAGGGTTACTAAATTTTTATTAAGGATTTTTGCATCTGTGTTCATGAGGGATATTGGTCTGAAGCTTTTTTACTTGATAGTTCTTTTTCAGGTATCAAGGTTATGGTTGCCTCACAAAAAAATATTTGAGAGTCTTCTGTCCCTTTCAATTTCATGGAATAACTTCAGAAAGAGTGGTGTTATTTCTTCCGTAAAGGTCTGTTAGAACTCAGCTGAGAATTATTCTGGTCCTGGGCTTTTCTTTTCTGGAAAGATTTTAATTGTTATTTCAATTTCATTGCTTGATATTGGTCTGTTTAGGATTTCTATATCTTCCTGATTCAGTTGGGGAAGGTCACAGGTGTCTAGAAATTTATCTATGTCCTCCAGATGTTCTGTTTTGTTGAAGTATACATTTTCACAGTAAGTTCTGATAATTCTCAGGATTTCAGCATGGTCTGTGATGATATCTCTCTTATCATCTCTGATTTTGTTGATTTGCTTCATTTCATTCCTTCTTATGATTAAGTTGTCTAAGAGTTTGTTGATTTTATTTATCTTTTCAAAAAACCAACTCTTTGTTTCATTTACTCTTTGTATCTTTTTATTCTCAGTTTCATTGATATCAGTGCTTTTTTTTTTTAAGAGAGAAGGACAGTGATAGAGATAGAGAAAAATAGAATCAAATTTTATTTAGTTTTTCATGTGGCTATCATTGCTCTGACACTTCATTGCGTATGTGGTGCTGGGGTATGAACACAAGTACTCTCACATGCCAGGCAAGCATCATAACTGCTGAGCCACTGCTTCAGTTCCTCAATGCTTATCTTTATTATTTACAATGCTTTACTGGATTTTGGGTTTTTTATAAGGACTTGAGGTGAAGCATAAGTTTATTTACTTGGGATCTCTCCAGTTTTTTAATATAGGCACTCAGGGCTATAAAATTTTCTGTTAGAAATACTTTCATATTGTCCCAGAGATTTTGATATGTTATATCTTTGTTCTTAATTCATTTCTAATAATTTCTTGATTTCTGATCTCATTTTTCCTTTGATACATTCTTCATTCAAGAGATTATTGTCCAATTTTGATGAATTTATTTGATTTTTGTTAATTTTCTTGCTATTGATTTCTAGCTTTATTCCATTATGATCTGATGGGACACAAGGAATGTGTCAATTTTTTTGTATTTGCTAACATCTCCTTTATGGTCAGAATATGATCAAGGCTGAAAAAGAGTTCCATGTGCAGCAAAGAAGATAAATTCAGGTGTTTTGGGATGAAATATTCTGCTGATATCTGTTAGGTCCAGTTGATTTCTGTAAAATCAGAAAAAAGGATAATGATACTGGTGTAAATTCAGGTGGAGATGTTTATTGGACTTGTTGCTCTCGGGCCAATTTCACCTGCGCCGCCATGATGATGGCGGGCATGGGAAGCAGCAGCAGGCCAGAATGGCAGGCAGGGAAAATGGCATTGAACCTTCGCTAGGCAGCTGGTTTTGCTGGCTACCTGGGAGTTCAAGATGGGGTTGGTCCTTCAGAGACTGGCTGGTGGGCCCATCAATCCTTTGGAGCTTGTCCGCCAGCATCCCAATTGGCTGTTATTTTCGGGGCAAGTTGCCCTTTGCCCTGCCCCTTAGCCAGCAGTCATGGCCTCAGTGTCTTGGCTGAAGGCATGCCCCCAGCCAGAGGTCCAAGCTGCTGTGAAGTGTGGGCTAACTGAAGCCCTGCCCCCAGCCGGCCTAACAATTTCTAGTTGTGTTTAGGTTGGTGAGATCTTTATTGACATTTTGTTGTGATGACCTGCCTATTGGTGATAAGGGTGTATTGAATTCCCCCAGTATTATTATGTTGGGGTTCTATGTGGAGTTTACTATCATGGAGTATTTTTTCCATGTATTTGGGTGCATTGATATTTGAGGCATAAATATTTGTTATGGTTATGTCTTCTTGTTAGATTGTTCCGTTTACTAAGATATAGTGGCCTTCTTTGTCATTTCTGATTTATTTTTGCTTTAAGGCTACATTGTCAGATGTGAGAATGCCAACTCCTGCTTGTTTCTTAGGCCATGAGTCTAAAATGTTTTTTTGCATCCTTTTACCTTCGGTCCATGGCATCTTTTCCTAGAAGGTGAGTCTCTTGTATGCAGCATATAGTTGGATTCTGTTTTTTGATCCATTCTGCTAATCTATGTCTTTTCATTGGGGAGTTGAGTTCACTAATATTCAGTGTTAGTATAGATATGTGTTTGTGGTTTCCTGCCATTTTCGTACTTTGCTGTACTTTATCCTGTTTTGATTTTTGATTAGGGGGTTGTTCTTTTATTGAACAATGTCTGTTTGTGGGTTTTGGGAATCATTCTTTCATTCCTCTATATGAAGTTTGTCTTGGTAGTGCTGGTTTGGTTGTCATGAATTCTTTTAGTTTATCTTTGTGATGGAATGTTTTTATTTCCCCCTCAAATATGAAGCTGAGTTTAACTGGATATAAGAACCGCAGGTGAGAATTTGTTTTCTTTAAGACTTGAAATATTTCATTGTAAGCCCTACTTTCTTTCAGGGTCTGAACAATGAAATCAGAAGGAATCCTTACAGGTTTGCCTCTGAATGTGACTTGATGCTTCTCTCTTAAGACATTTAACATTCTTTCCTTGTTCTCTGTGCTGAGCATATTGACTATAAATGTCTTGGTGAGTTGCTCATTTGGTTGGGTCTATTGGGATTCTGCATCCCTCCTGTATAAGGATGTCTGAATCATTTCAGTGGAGATGTCCCAAGTTCAGCCCAGTGCAGGATTTTTTCCCCCTCAATCTCTGGAATCTCTATGGCAGATTTGACCCTGCTGTATCTCTTCACTCCTTCCCACCTTCGTGCCGATGGAGTGCTGTGGAGGCCACTGAAACCCTCCAGGATGAAATGTAATCCCTCTTCCCCAGTTACTGAATGCGAATCTGATTCCCTGAGAATCTCCAACTGTCCAGCATTGTGTTCCAGCAAAGTTCATCCTTCTTTCACCTCACAGTAAGGCCGCACTCCTGGCCTTGGTGTTCCACATCTAGGAGCCAGAACAAAAGTAGACCTCTTGCAGCCTGCCATCTTGGAACTATCGAAAAATCAGACTAGATGATAAGTTGAGCTAGTTCAAAAGTGATATTTGCAACTGCAAAATAAATGCATAAATAAATAAATAAATATAAAACAGCCTCTCTCCCCATAGTGAGAAAGACTGAGCTAAAGAGTCCCTGGCTCTTCTTTTACTGATTTAATTTCAAAGCATTACTACTTAAGTGAATAATGTCTGGGAAACATGAAGTTGGACTCATTCACATCAGAGTGTAACAAACCTGGAAGGGTGGTTTTCAGCTTTTTGTAGAAAGTTGTAAGAGACCTTGGGAGAGTCTCTTATAACTGAAAGCAAGTCTTAAAAGAGGCTCTTTAGACATCACATCTAGAAGATTTGGAAGGGGATATGTAAGAACTGTTTCCCTAATTAGTAAAATAAAGTTATAAAGGGAAGGTATAATTTTAAAATGGATGGAAATATAGCTTATTAATATGTCTTTTTTAGGAAAATACAGTACTTGGTGCTTCATAAATGGGCTCTTATTTAAATGGTTACAAAGTCTGCCTTTCCTCTTAGTGAAACAAATTTTCAAATAAAGGTGACAGTATTTGCTAATAAATTTAGTATGGCTTCAGAAAATTCACACAGCTGTTAGAAGAAAACCAAACTTTGATCCATTGTTTGGCTGTGGCTTGATGACACAAAAAGGATGAAGCCCTCAGGCTTCAGAGGGTAAGTGATTATTTATTAATGATAGTGATGATTATTAATGTTATTTTTATTTATAATTAAATCACAGTTTTGGCCTTAATGATGCATTTATACTCTTTGCATAACTATGTTTATATGCCCGTCTACTTTTCACCCATTGTCACTCATGTTGGTATCTTACTTAAACAACATATGAGATCAAAATAGAAAATTGATATTAACACAGTTCATTGATTTTATTCAATTGCTATCAGTTTGATGCACAGTTGTGTGTGTGTCTGTGTGTGTGTGTGTGTAGATATGTGAAAGTTTTGTTCTTTGAGATTTTATCACACATGTAGATTGGTGGAAGTACCTCTATATTCAAGTCAGAGAAAATTCATCGTTAGCATTCTTGTGTTACCCTGAATAAACCTCCACCTACACCCTCACACACCACAAATCCCTGGAAACCAGGACTGCCTTCCTCAGGTCTATAATCCTGTTATTTTAGTGATGTTGATTAAGTGTAATCTTAAAGTATGTAATCATTTGGAGTTAGTTTTATTCATTCAAAAGAAAAATTCCCCTGGTAACTATTCAAACTTTTGTGTGTATCACCAGGTTTTGCATCAGCAGTTTAAGTCAATTATACAATGAAAAATTTTCAAAACTTGAAAAAATTTGCATCTCTAGTGAACATGTAAAGACTGTTTTTCACTCCCTAAACTGTTGTATAGCATTTATATCATATTAGGTATTATAGGTAACATGATTATGATGTAAGGTAGATGGGAGGATTTTCATAGGTTATATACAAATATTATGCTATTTTATACAAGAGATTCAAACATCTCTAGAATTTAATAACCACAGGGTATCCTGGAACGAATTCCTTGCTGATACTGAGAGAAAACCATAGTTCCTTATTTTTTATTGCTGCATGCGATTTCCTGGTATATACCTGTGTTGTTTGCATGCTTCAGCTGTTACAGATAAAGCTCTTGGAAACTTTCATGCATAGATCTTTATGTGATGACACATTTTTATTTCTCTGGAATAAATGCCCAGGAGTATAATTCATATGTTAATCACATGTTTAGCTTGTAAGAAATTGCCAAACTATTTTCAGAGTAGCTGTGCTATCTGATATCTTATTCCTTGCAATGATATATGAGTGATAGTTTTTCCACATCCAAGTCAGCATTTGGTTTTGTCATTTTTAAAACATAACCGTTGTGACAGGTTTATCGTAATATTTTATTGTGGCTTTAATTTTCATCTTCCTAGTGGTTAATATGCTTAGGAGCCAAGAAAGTGCCTCCTTATGCTTTTTGTCCTTTTTCTAATTGAATATCTTTTTTTCTCTTTTTAAAGCGAGACAGAGAGAGAGAGGGAAAGAAAAAATGAATTTCATTTATTTTTTCATGTGGCGTTCGTTGCTCTGACACTTCGTTGTGTATATGATGCTGGGGATTGAACCTGCAACCTTGCACATTTCGGGCAAGTGCTATAACCGCTGACTCACCACTCCTGCCCCATTGAGTATTTTTTCTATTACTGAGTTTTGAGAGTTATTTTTGTATTCTGAAAGTGAGTTCTTCATTGGAAATGTGGTTTCCAAATATTTTCTGCCTGTCTATGTCTTGTTTTCTCATTCTCTTAGCAAAAGCTTTAATAAAATGAAAAAAAGAATTTTATTAAGGTGAAACTTAGCACCTATTTCTTTTAGGGATTCTGCTTTTAGTGTTAAGTCAAAGACCTCTTCTCTAAGCTTTTAGATACTTTTCTCTTAATTTTTATCTAAAAATTTTATAGTTTTACATCTTAAATTTATGTGTATGATCCATTGGAGTTCATTTTTAAAGTAATGTATGAGGTTAGCCTGAGGTGATTTTGTTTTTCTTCTGTGGATGCTTAAAATATTTGTTAAGAGACTACCTGCTCTCTATCCAATTGTTTTTGTTTTCTTTTTTTTCAGATTTGTCAAAACTCTCTTAGGCATATTTGTGTGGGTTTATTTCTGTATTCTCTGTTTTATCCTGCTGATAAGTATGCCCATTCTTCTGTCAATACTAGAGTCTTAGTTACCATGGATGTGTATTAAGCTTTAACAGTGAATACTGTTAAGTAATTACTGCATAGTAATTAGTCCCATATTTTCTGTCAAATTGTTTTAACTATGAAAGGTTAAGAACCAATGTGTTTTCATATATTTTAAAACAAGTTTGTCTATGTATGCATTAATACCTTGCTAATATTTTGATAATCATTTTATTAAATCTATAGATCAATTTGTGAATAATTGACTTTTTTTGGGTAGTGGGGTCTGGAGATTTAACCTAGAGGGTGCTTTATCCCTGAGCTTTTTTCTTCTTTCTTTTAAATTTTTTAAAATTTGAGACAAGGTCTCACAAAGTAGCTTAGGACCTTGCTAAATTTCTAAGGCTGGCCTCTAACTTCTTT
>PVKS010028836.1:0-25983 GCA_004027875.1 Aplodontia rufa
TTGATGGAGTTTTTTGGATCTTCCAGATACAGGATCATGTCATCAGCAAATAGAGAGAGTTTGACTTCCTCTCTTCCTATTTTTATCCCTTTGATTTCTTTCTCTTGCCTAATTGCTCCTGCTAGTGTCTCAAGAACAATATTGAATAAAAGAGGTGAGAGCGGACAGCCTTGTCTTGTTCCTGACTTTAGTGGGAATGGGTAAAGCAGATTCTAACGTGTGGTCCCTGACGTAAGAGTGGTGTCCTCAGCAAGCATGCTTCCTCTGCCCTGTCTTCTCACATTATCATCTTCACTGTATCACAGTCCTGTTGAATCCTCATGGAGGAATTCCCAGAATTGGCTCGTTATTTTTGGCATTAGATCATGAAATTATTATCAGGCCGCCCAGATATAAAGATTAACCTGTCCTTGCTGTTAGTCAATATAGGAACATTTTCTGTTGGAGTTGGAGCAACTGTGTTTCCTCCTCCTAATTTCTGTTAAGGTGCGTTAATTTATCTCTGGAACCAAATGAAGCAAAATATTTTTTGAATCCTTAAAGCCTTTTTCAGATGAGTTTTGGCTTTTCTGTATTTGTTTGTTTTTTTCCTCTTGTCTTCAGGGGTGAGCTTCCTATTCTACCTTCTGTCAAAAGTTAGCATCTGGAGGGAGGAGCATGTGTAAATAAGATGGACATCAAGGCAGCTAGAGGGAGGAAGTAGGAGGGTTATCAACCCAGTGGAGAACCTTCAAATTCCATGAGAAGCCCAACTAAATGGGGGTAAAGTAGGGGAAACATGGGATGGGGGAAACCAAAAGAGGGAGAAAGCATGAACTAGCATCAGCCTAGGCTTACTCTGTCATTATGCATGTGATCATGACTATGTGACAATGATTCCCTCCTATACGTATGGAATGAATAAAAGAAAAAGTTAGCATCTAAGCAAGAGAGGTTTTTTTTTGTTTGTTTGTTTTTGTGTTTTTGTCATTTCCATGTACTTCTTTTATGGGAAGTCCTATTTGTTGCACTTCATGTCCTGCTTTATCCCACTAACAATATTTCTATTTAGCCCCAAAGTTTTGCAACACTGAGTTCCTTAGTATTAAAAATGGTGATTTCAGTTATCCATTACTGCACAACTTACTGCTATAAACATCAAATACTAGTTTATTGAGATATCTACACTTTAGGCATAACTCAGTGGAGACATGTAATCTCCTGTTCCAAATACTGTCAATGGAGGTAGTTTACAGGCTGCAAATGGAAATATCTGAGGCCTTACTTAGGTTCTGGAGATCCATACATGATTTTCATCTGGGAGCTCACCTGCAGCACCTATCAGAACACAGGTATCCAGCTTCTTCTAGTGGTAGTGTAATGCTTCTAACCATATAGTGGCTAGAGACAAAGAACAACCATGCAAAGATATAGCAAGTAGAAGCTGACAGTTTCTTAAAGCCTATCCCCAGAAAATAGTAGTGTGCCACTTATGTTTTCTATTGATCCAACAGTTGCAGATCCCAGATTCTGGGGGAAAGATATAGGAAGGTCAGAAAAGTTTCAGTTTTTATGCCAGACTTATTCTAATAGAATATTATTTATATTTATTTTATGTATAAGACACATCCATTCATTGACTATATTCAGAACTCTTTATCTGTTAAAGCTCCAGTCTCAAACTTGCATTTTAGGACTTTGTCATAGGTCCAGGTATAAATGAGACCTTTTTTTTTTTTTTTGGTCTCTGGTACCATTATTTATAATATCTCCTTCAGATACCATGACCACACGATTGGAGAGATAGGAGTTACCCACTCTGTGACATAGTACATGTACAATTAAAAAAAAGAGAGAGAAATAGCAGGTATCAAGAATTCTCTGATCCAAAACTATTCTGAAATGAGTAATTCACATATTCTCAAACTCTTAATTTGAATCATATTAAAGATTCCCTTGATGCTGCTCTTTACACTCTTGGTTCTACCATATCTTTAAAAACAATGCTGTGTCTGCCTTTTCAATATACTTCTTAAACATAAAGAGTCATATTTGCAAAGGTCTTTTTTCACTTTTACTGTCACTCTGCCTTTTAGTCCAAGATGGCCATGCTTTAGTCAGCTCAGTTTTCTGAACAAATAAATTAACGAGATTTGTAGGTTCATTAGCAATCTTCAGTGCATTAGAAAGAATACACTGTACAAAAATGTAAATGTATAATGTCAAATATTTTGAATAATAACAAGGGATGAGGGCTGGAGCGGTGGCTCAGCGGTTTCGGCACTTGCCTGGCAAGCGCGAGTGCGCGGGTTCAAACCCCAGCACCACGTACACAACTAAGTGCTAGAGCAACTAAGGCCATGTGAAAAACTAAATAAAGTTGTTTCTCCCTTTCCTCTGTCTCTCTCTCACTGTCCCTCTCTCTTAAAAAAAAAAAGGAAAAAACAGGGTTGATAGGAAGGGAGGAGAAGGGGAAATGTTAGAACTAAGATACAGCAAGACATATTCCAAGCAGTTATAAATGTCAATGCATATAGTATATATATATATATATATATATATTTATTTATATATATATATAAATAAATGTTCTTCGTAGGTATAAGAATTATGCCACTGTATTTGGGGTTTTTAGGAACAATGTAGGACTCAGAAGAAAGGCAAGGGATCAGGGGACGGGAGGAGGGAGGTGGAGGGAAGTTGGGGGTGGATATTAAATAAATTGTATTGCTGAATTTTTTGTGTGCATTTAGGGATATGTGACAACTAATCCCAACATTATGTAAAACTATAATGCACCAATAAAAGTAATCAAAAAATGAAGAAAGAATGCACAATCATATCTTTCTTCAAGATAGTCTCTCTTCTATATCATACTCAATGTGAAGAAGCAAGAGAAACCCTATGAGACTCTACAAGAAACACAACTAAGATTCTCAGAGGTCCTTTTATCCTTGAAGTATATAAAGCCTACCCTTGGATCTCTCTAAAGCCTTAAAAAGAAAATCAGAGTCATGCCTTTTGCTTCATTTTTAGATCATGTTTCCTTAAAAATACATGGACTTGGTTTCTGCTTTGAGATCTGTATGTATTTCCAGAATTTTCTGCTAGATTGAAACATTTGAAGGGCAATGAATTTATTTTCAAATTCAGCAAGTCTTGACACCTATAACCATTCTCTTTTTGTCTTGTATATCTCTTACAGTGTTATATCATAAGAAGATGGTTTGCATTGTTAATATCATAAATATGTAAAATATTGTTACTGTATTGCTTAGGCAATAATAATAAAAAAAGAGTTTGTACATACTCAGTAAAGAAGGATTTGTCTTTCAAGTATTTTTAACCTCTGGTTGGTTGAATCTACATATGGGGAGCCTGTGACTTCAGAGAGCCAACTGTATATAGTGGATAAGTAATTAATATATTAAAAATACAACAGACTCTCCAAACTAACTAGCAAAATAAAGCCAAATAATCCAATTAAATGGGAAAACTACACAAATAGTACCTTTCCTTAGAAGACATACAAATAGCCAACAAGTATCTGAAAAGGTACTCAACAAAGTGATCATCAAGGAAATGCAAATCAAAATCATAATTAGAAATTACCTCAAACCTGTTAGGATTGCTACTATCAAAAAGTCAAGAGATAACAAGTATTAGCAAAAGGACAGAGAAAAGGGACATTGTTGGTGGGAATTCAAATTGGCATAACCATTCTAAAAATTATGAGCCAGTTACAGTGGTGCATTCCTGCTATCCCAGTAACTGAGGTCACCTCAGAAAATTAAAAAAAAATGGAACTACTGGGTATGCTCCAATAATCTCACTTCTTCATGCATATCCAAAGGACATGAAATTGATATTTATTTCAATGAGCTGTATGCACTCCCATTTTCATTGCAGCATTGTTCATAATAACCAAGATATGAAAACTACCTAAGTGCCCATCAAACTAATGAATGGACAAAGAGAATGCAATGTTATGTATATACAATCAAATGTTATCCAGTCTTAAAAACAGGAGAAAATTTTTTCATTCGTGATAGCATGCATGAATCTAGAGGACATTATACTACATGAAATGAGCTAGACACAGAAAGATGCATGTATTTTTTATCTCACTCACTTATGACAAAAACCCAAACAAGTTGAACTCATAGAAGAGAATAGGATTGAAGTCAACAGGGACTGTGAGGTAAGGGAAATGGTGGTCAATGGGTATGAACTTTGAGTTATAGTATGTGTAAATTTTAGAGATCTAATATACATCATGCTGACTACAGTTAATATCACTCTATGAGTTACTTTAAAGTTGATAAAAAAGGTCCTCGCCAGGGACAAGGACACATAGTAGTAAGTATACATGGGGATGAATGTGTTCGTTAATTTTACTATAGTCATCATTCCACAATGGAAATTCATATTAAATAACCACATTTTTATGCCTCAAATATATACAATTAATTTTGGCAATGATATCTAATAATGCTGAGAAAAATAAGAACTGTTACTTAAGTGAGAAATATAAAACATGTTTTTAGGGTACTTTATTTTCATTACCTTTATTATAGAAATATAACCTGTATATATATATATATATATATATATATATATATATATATATATATATATATGTTTATCTTACTCTACATATACAAACATTATAAAATATTATTAAAATGAGTTAGATAGTCTTGAGGACTGATGCTGGAAATGAACAAATATGCATGAGGAAATGAAAAGTATGTACGTTTTATTTTACACAGTTACAGAACATGGGATAAATTAACAAATCACAAAGGTAATATAGTAATGCTATTATCAATTTCTGTGGCCAAGGTGTGTAATTCATAATCTTGCCCAATCTGAGTTCTATTTTTCCAGATTGCAGGTATCTTTTTATGTTTTAGTTAAGCCTTTATTTTTGTATTCCTAATTTTTGAGATTGCTTCTTTTCTCAGGGCTCTTATTTCTAAATAGCAATAGTTGATTGGTTTTGATAATATACTCTCTAAAACTATACTATTTAGACATAAATAGGTGAGCACTCCTCATCCCCCAATCCAAAAATCCAAAAGGTTACAAAATCTAAAATGTTTTGAGCAACAATATGATGCCACAAGTGAAAAAAATTCCACACTTCAATTCATGTGAAGTGCCAGTCCCATGCTGGTGCACAGAATGTTCTTTGTTCGGTGCCCCCAAGAAAATATAGATCCTCCCAGCTCACTCAGCTGCAACATAATTTTTGTGTACATACCCAGATTCCTAAATAGAAGCACACTTACAAAGATTAAGAAAACATATGTGTGCAGACCTTACACACCAACAGCAGATTCCCCATGGTGCTCCAATTTCATGGAGGACCTACATGCATTATGCATTGGTCACTGGTTGTTTTGCTTTATTCTCTGTTCTAGGCTATAAAGACGTTGCTTAAACTGTCAAAAAGGCCTGCAGATATCTTTATGGGTAGCATCAATAAGTAAAAAAGAGCAAGTGTTTATGTTTTTCTATAGCACAGCAAGTGAAGATATTGGAGAAACTGGACAGTGGTATAAGTGAGAAACATCTGACAGTATGGTGTGGGTCTGACCATTCCAGGAGGTAAAGAAACAGAAGGATGAAGTTTTGAAGCTCTGTGATTAAAGCAATGAGCAGAAGTTAATCAATTGTGGAAAAACAGTGCAGTATGCTAACAATTCAGATCTTGGTCTTGTATTGAAAAAGTGGATTTGTCAGTGCTTCAGTGGACAGATGTCACCAAGTGGCATCCTTGTCATGAAACAAGCAAAGATTTATCACCACGGACTAAAAATTGAAGGGAACTGCAAATACTCAATAGGCCAAATGCAGAAACTTAATAAAAGACATGGCATTATAATTTTAAATAGTGTGATAATAAAGCATCTTCTAGTCAAAAAATAATGAAGAAATTCACCAATGATTTGTTAAGGCCATCACTGATTAGAATATGACACTAGAACAAATCTACGCTGCTGATGAAATGTCACTCTTTTGACATTTTCACCTCAGAAAGACACTGCCTACAGCTGATGACATTTCTCTTATAGGAATTAAGGAGTTAGTTCAAGGATGAAAAACTGTGCTGAAATGTACTATTGCAGCAGGCAAGTGTAAACTTGTTATAATAGAGCAAAGCTCATGTACTAATTGTTTTACTATGCTAACAAAAGTGCATGATCACCAGGGACTGCATGATGACTGCAAGATCTTGCTAGTCCCTGGCGATGGTTCTGCCCTTCAACCAGCTGCACATGTCATCAGAAATGTTTATGCCATATGCTTCCCTTCACATGTGATTTCCTTAATTCAACCACAGAACTAGAGTAACCTAAGATCTATGAAGACTGCATATAAAAATTCATCATTGTAGTCTTCATTGACTACATATAAAAGGTGTGGATCTGGAAGGGTTTTCAGCAGTTGCCAATACTTGGAACATAGCATCTAAAGACAATTGTGAATGCCTTGCACAAATTCTGGTGTGCAAATATATCCAGTGGTAATAGTAAGCAGATGGTGACTTTAAAGTATTCTCTATGCCAAATAAGAAAAAAAAAAAGGTCCGACCTCTTTATATATAGAAAAATTACACCTTCTGAGTCTGTCAGTAAGTGGGAAAAAATGGATATCAAAGTTCTAACATCAGTAATGAATTTTCACTTTTACATCCCTTAACTAATAGTGAAAAAGACAAAATGATTCTTATGGTGATAACAGTGATGATAAAGATAATATTAGCACTGTAGAAAACGTGGCTATAGATGACATGGTAAAAATGTGTGAAGAGCTTATTGAAAAACTAGTGGCACACATTCTAAATGGAACAAGAAAGCATGTCAGTCAATAAAATCAGAAACCTCAAAGAAAAATATGATTGTTAATAAGGCAGATGACACTGGAGAAAACGTTTTAAAGAGCCATCCAGCAGGATGCCTCCTTGTCCCTAGAATACCTACTTCCTGGTCTTTCCACTGCTTTTGATGTTTCTTCCCACCTGAAAAAGATGAAATGCAGTGTACAGTAATGAAAGCAATGTAAGTGGGAACTGGAAGCTGTCATTGATCGTTGCTACAGTTGTTTAAAAGCTGATACAGGGATTCTGGTGATGCTGTTTCACTGCTTAGCCTGACAACATTTTCCCACTGTATTAACAGTATGTAATATTTTTAACTACTAAATACTTGTGTGTAAATGAACATAAGAAAATGCATATAAATTCAGATTCACAAAGGATAGCAATGCCAAACGCCACCCAAGAACACACAAATTGCCCACATGGGAGGCTATGAGACATTGACATATTTATTTTGTTTTCCAATGGTTGAATGTGAACAATTTAATTTCATGAACAAAATAATTAAAAGTATTATATAGAGGGGCTGGAGAGGTGGCTCATTGGTATAGTGCATGCTTATCATGTTCAACATTCCAAGTTCCATCCTCAGCACTGCATATACAAATAAAGGAAGAAATAAAAGATTAAAAAAAATTGACTCTCTTAAAAATGTCATATAGAATCATCTTCAAGGTACATGTACGTGTATAAGGGGTATATGAAACATGAGTAAATGTCATGTTTAGATTGAGGTATCTTTCCCAAGATATGTCACTAGGTATTTGCAAATATTCCATAATTTAAAAAGATCCAAACTCTGCAAAAATTATGCTTCCAGTCATTTTGGGTAAGGAAAACTCAATCTGTGCAACTTATTGGTTATTAGTTAATCAAGAATTTTCTCTACTTAGATATGTTCCCACAAAAGTGGACTTGGTAATAAAAGTGAACACATTGATAGCTGCCCTACCTTGATAACTTGCAAGATCAGTGGTTTCCTTTGGCACCCATTTAATCTGGACATTTCCTATACTACATACACCATACTGAGTAAAAGAAGGTGATTTAACATATATCTTTAGGGTAAAAATAAAAAGTATCAATTTGTGTTTGAAGATACAAGTGAAAAACTAATTCCCATTAAATAGCATGGTGAGCCTCCACGAGAGTAACTATTAAATACACTTAAGGAGCCAAAGATGAGGAATATTAATTGTTAATATGTCTTATTTTGTTCAAGTAAGCTAAACAAAATTGAATATCCAAGAATTAAAATTCTTAAGTTATCATAAAGAATAATTATTTTGCTAAGAATAAACTGGAAACAACTGTGAAACTTCTGCCAGTATGTGTGTAGTTTTAATTGCCTAAACTATCTCAACCCTCAGCGGGGACATTAAATTCAAATTGCTTTACATCTTTAAAAATGCATTTTATAGTTGTAAATTATTACTTATTCTATTTTAACTTACTAAGCTTTACCTAAAGAGAGTATTCCTCAATATTTTATCAACCATGGATAGTACAACTGGGAATTTCAATCATCAGAGAGATATTCTTAACTTTTATTAAGTTTGGTAAAATGGAATGTAACTTGTAGAAAGAAAATCTCTAGGTTATAAAATATTCAAATATTTGTTATGAAGAAATTCTATCTATCACCTGTAACAGATTTATTTGTATGCTTACACCCTACAGAGGCCTTTCTATTCATTAGCTTGCTTTGAAGCCAATAGGCTTAAGCTAAATTGATTAAAAATGGAGTCTCATGAAAAATAAAAATCTCAGTTTTAGTGCACAATGTGTATGTTTCTTGAATATTTTGTAGTTCCAGATATACAGTTTTACTTTTTAAGAAAATGATTTGCAGGTATTTATTTAATGGATGCAGAAGCAAAAGAAATTTAAAAATTCATAAAAGTGATCTATACTTTCTTATGATGTCTTTTAAAAAAGGTATAAGAATTTGGAAATTCTATCCATATAAATAAAATTAAGTTCAGTGAAACTGAAACTTAGTTCATCATTTCACAATTTAATCGCAGCTCTGAACTATAGCATTCATATTCTGATGAAATCTATGCAGTGGTTAAAATAAATAACAACAAAATCTTCAGTATGATCTGGGTTCATTCTGTAACACGGAAAACGACCCACATGCATGTGGAGTGAATAACAGGACTGAAATTAATTCGGGGTGTGTTGCTTTGGAAATCTGTTTTACAGTTCCTAGGAATCAACCACACTGCTGCTTTCTCACTGTGGTGGTAAGTTTCTGACCAAGGAATTTAATGCTATGTTCTCATTAACAGCTCTCATCACACCATGAGATCGAGTGAGGATAACACTTAAAAAGTAATGCCCCTGGATGAGAGATCAATGTAAACTGAATATAGTTTTGTGCCCTAAAAAATGAATATGAATGTTTTGATAAAATACTTACTTGTTAATTTTCACTTATACACATATATCAATGGGCTATGTCTACAACAGAGAAAAAGAGACACATTTTATTCTGAAAGGACTTACTTCTTACTTTAATTGGCAAAATTTAAAAGCTAACATTTATTAGATATGTATTTAGTACATGCTAAGAATTTATTTTTCCAGATCATATTTTTCAATAGGCCAAAGGAAAAAAATTAAGTGTAAAATTCCCTTTCTTTTAAATTACTAAATTGAATCACAGTAATGGGGAAATGTTCTCATGGTTTTTATTTCTTGGCAAATTAACGTAAAGGGCATTAATTTTACTTTAAAAGTGAATCCATTTCATACTTTAAAAAACAGAATTTTTTATTCAAAATCTTATGATTTATAATGAGAAATTGTGACTCAAGCTATCAGACTGTTTCATTAACAAAGGGTTAGAGATGGAAAAGATACTTCATAAATATTTGTATTTCGTTAGCTACATAAATGACAAAGGACAGCATTGCCCAAGAGCAAAACCACTTTTAGACATGTTGATACTATACTTCTTACTTTGGAAAACTTTCTTTCTCATACATCATTTCTTCATATGAATCTCTCCTAACCATAAGATAATAATGAAAATGTTTTTAAAAAAGGGAAGGAAAAGTGAAACATGGATCACTTTAGAATCTAAGACTACTTTAACTTTAGGAAAAAAATTAAAAATTTAAAAACAAGAAAAAATAATCTATTAAAAAGCTTGAAAACTGAGAACATTGTTATATGTTATTCTGTTGACCTGAGTGATTAATGCACATTAAACATTAGAAAAGCCCTGGGGAATTAGAATCATATACGATATGATTCCTGCTCTCAAGGTGAGAATGGAACAGGTGTTTCATCAATGGGCTTTCCAAAGTTCCAGGATTTGATTCCACACACCAAACTGTCATTATTTTTAACTATGTGGCATAGTTTAGCTGAATTTATGCAAAGAGCCAAGTAGACTTCTTTGGGAATAAAATTCCCATACCCTTATAAAAATAAAGAAATAGCAATTATAATTTGTTGATCAAATTCTTGATATACTATACTTTCACCTTTCCTTTCCTGAGAATTACACTACAATGAGGTATTATTTTAACCATTTAGAACTTGAGAAAAGTGATACTTAGAAAAATTCAGAAACTTGCTCAAATTCATTAAAAGAATAAGTGTCCAAATCTAAATTTTAGCCGAGTCTTCTTCTTTGATAGTATTTTATTAGATTACCATAAGTGTTATCAGATTGCTAATATCAATAACAAAAATATTTTTATGTGAAGTTCTTCAGTATTACCACTATATTCCGAATTGATTTCTTTGAGCATGTGTGACATGTTACAGGTTAAGAGACATACAATTTTATATATGTTAGGTAGAATAGGAGATTTTAAGGTGGATTTTTTTAAGAGAGAGGAGGAAAGAGAGAGATAATCAATTTTATTTATTTTTGCATCTGACCTTTATTTCTCTGACACTTAGTTGTATATGTGGTGCTGGGATTTGAATCAGGGTCCTTGTGCATGCCAGGCAAGTGCTTAAACTGCTGAGCCACTGCTCTAGCCCTTAAGGTGGATTTTCAACACACTGATATTAAAAATGTATACTTTGAGAAAGTATTTTAATTTCTAAATTTATACTATCAAACTAGAAAAGTTTCTGCAAATGTTAATACCTTCAAAATGAACTGAAGTCATCTTTATTGATTTCAAATTTGAAGTCAACAGCTTGTAACTAATAAGGACTGATGGGAAAGACAAAGTCACTAAGCGACAGACAAGTGCATTGGTGCATGCTAAATAAATCAACTGACAAACCTGTTATCATATAAGATACTCTGCTTCAGCTAACATTTCTATTTTATTTTTATATCTAGATGAAATCAAGGTTTCTTATGTTTATTTTATTATATCTAGATGAAATCAAGGTTTCTTATGTTTATTTATTTTAATATGTTAACCATTATGAATGTTTTCATTTTTATTGGTTCTTTTTAGGTGTACAAGTTAATATAATACACAATGACATAATTATAAAAATAATAGAGTATAATTTGGTCTAATTAAGTCCCCAGTATTTTATTAAATCATTTTTATCATTATGGACTAAATTACCATGCAAGAGAAAAGTAAGTTTAAAAACAGGAAAAATAATTTAAAATATATATGAAGTTAACTATTGAATCACATTTTCAGTAACTTTCCTGTATGGAACAGAAAGTAGATTTTTTGTATGAATTATTTTAAACTATGCAAACATTATATTTCTCTTTAACATTTGCAAATGATCAAGTCCACATACCAATAGACTTTAAAGGTAAAATCATTCACTTTATTTTGTAGAAAAACATGCTCTTCTTGTTATGTTATTTTTTTAAATTCTTGTTTTTGTTCCACGTATGTTTAAATATATTAAAATAATGATGAGTTAGAATTACTGCTTATTGGATTTGATTTACTACACCAATGAAAATAATTTTTCAAAAACTTATTAAATGTATATTACCTTAAACATCCTATACAATTCAGAATGCTACTATTTGATGGAGGAGAAATATGCTCAAAGTGCAATAAGATGGGGCTGGAGTGGTGGCTCAGCAGTTTCAGTGCTTGCCTGGCAATCAAGAGGACCCAGATTCAAATCCCAGCACCACGTACACAACTGAGTTTTGTAGCAACTAAGGCCATGTGAAAAACTAAATAAAGTTGTTTCTCTCCTTCTCTGTCTCTCTCACTGTCTCTCTCTCTTTGTTAAAAAAAAAGCGTAATAAGATAAAGCATTCATGTAGGTAGGATTCATTATAGATCTCAATGAACAACAGCAAAAAAAATTGCAGAAGAAATAGGTTGAGCACTGCTTCTGAAAATGCAAATTCATATGTTTTTGTCTTTGCATGCTGGGAAACAAGTAGACAATTTAGGCTATGTACAAAAATTGTGTTTGTAGTCACTAGAGAGCTGCCATTATAGAATAATGAGAGCATGAGGTGCAAAAATATGGACAGAAGGACAGCTGAAGCACAGAGGCAAGATTTGGGCATTGGCATGTCCCTCAAGGAGATTGGCAATTCTGAATGCTGCACTGAGAGTTTGGGAAACTAAACATAGCCTTAGTCAATCTCTGAACTTTGAGGGAATATTGAAATTCAGGGACCATAAAGAAATGCCAAAGACCTTGGAATTTTGGATGATTTCCTAAAATACTATATGCCAGGATATAGAATGAACTTGAAATAAATCTTCACAAAAAGTGAAGACAAGTTTCAGAACATTTCAGTCTCTAGGAGATTAAGCCGATCTACAAGTACCATAGTTGCCTTTGAGCAGAAAAGAAAATCCTCCCTAGATGTTAATAATACCATAGTTTCAAATTATATATTAAATTTCCCAGTTAATGTCTCTTCTATAGTAAAAATTAACTAGACATGTAAAAATCAGAATTCAATTAAAATTAGGTAAGTTAAGAAAAATGAAAATGAATAATGTTTCATAAAATTTATGATAAAGATGTAATATCTAGATATTAAAATATCTATGAATAATTTATTAAGTTGAATTAAAGTGGAGAAAATCTTCAAAGTGAAAATTAGCAAAAATTTATAAATGAATACCAAGTTACCTACTATAGTAAGTGAATTTAAAAAATCAATAAATGGTGTTTCATATATTAAACAGATGAAAGGAGTATAATCAAACTAGAATTCAAGCCAGAGAAAATTACCAGACTAAAATTCATGGAGAAAATGGACAGAAATTATAGAAATATGGAACATGATAATTTTAATTGAAATATCAGAAATGGAGTAGAGACTGGTATATTACCAACATTCAAAGAGTAAGGTACAGGATAAGGAAGATATAAACACATTCAATATAGATAAACTAATCTCAGACATATTTCCAGTAAAATTGCTGAAAACCAAATACTAGTGAAAATTTTTTTAAAAAGTCAAAAATCATATTTAATGTACATACCAATGATTTCCCATAAGATGTAACAGGGCAGTGAAAGAAAGTGGAGTCTTTTCAAAGTAATAAAAGTAAAGGTTTGCCAATGTGATAGTCTGAATTCACCAAACAGATAATTCAAACATGAAGTTGAAACTAAGACATTTTCAAAATGACACAGACAAATATGGGGATTTGTCACCAGCACCAATAATATGCATTATGAGTGAGTCAATTTCTTTGATTCAAAAGACATTTGCTTGGATAAGTAATGCATCTGATGCCTGTAAAATAATTTGTGAATGGACTCTGTATGTGTTTTTGTATGTCATTCTTATCCCTTATCTATCACCTTACATGTTGGCAATATACCAGTTATTTCTACACCATTTCTTTTTCTTTTTTTTTTTTAAGAGAGAGAGAAGAATCAATTTTATATTATTTATTTATTTTATCTGGCCTTTGTTTCTCCCACAATTAGTTGTGTATGTGGTGCTGGGGAAACAAAGTAGGAAAAATGATTTAGACTAAGGCAAAGATTGAGTGAATGAAGTTGTATCTACACATATACACATTATGCACATGTATATATATTTGAATTCAACACAGAGATCAAGAAGATTACTGCTAAAAATTAAATGGAAATAACTGAAAATATGTATATAAAATAATGGAAAGTACTAGTAAAGTAGCATTTGAAAATAAACAAGTTATTAAGAGAAATAGAGAACAAAATGAAACATTCTAAAAATTCTGGCTATGCACTGGTATATGGAAATGATGGGAAAATTGAGAATATTCAGTATATTAAAACTTATTATCTAACAAAAAACAAAAGATGAAAATTTGGATTCAAGAATCCTAACAAATTCCAATAAATAATATATAAAAATAAACAAATACCAAGGCACAATGTAATACACTTACTATATCAAATATAGAAAAATATTCTTTAAATCTTCTAAAGATTATCTTCAGTTGAATAAATTCAGACTTATAACTGATCTCCCAGTTTTAATAAAAACAATCAGAAATCATGAGGATAGAATGCTAAAAGTTTATGACTAAAAGAAGTTTTATGAGATGTATTTCAAAAAGGGGGATTGGATGAAGATTCCAGAAAGAATAGGAGTTGTTGACATAAATTTGGTAAATACGAAAATATATTTCTGCTAAGCATTGATGAACATTTCTGATTATACATCTGCTTCCATTCTATTGGGGATACATCTCAGAGTGGATCATATGGTAACCATGTTTAATCATCTGAGGAAATGTCATATTGTTTTCTAAAGTTGTATTCCCACCCGCAGTACAAGAGGGTTCCAGTGTTTGCATGTATATTCTCATCAACTTCTCTGACTTTTAATTCAAGCAGGCTTGGTGGGAAGTGGAATCTCACTGTGCTTTGATCTGCATGTCACTGGTGACAGAGGATTTTGAAACTTTTGTCATGTGCTTAGTGGCATATGTACGTCTGTTATGGAGAATGTCTATTCAGTTGTGGGGTGCCTTTTCTGACTGTTTAGTTGGGTTATTGGTGTTCTATATAAGGTGTTCTTCACATGATGAATACAAAAATGTCTTTTGTCAGGCACAGGATCTGCACACATTTCTCCTTTTTTGTGAGTTGTTTTTCACTTTTTCAGTGATATCTTTTTTTTTAAGAGAGAGGGAGAGAGTAACAGGAATGAGAGAGAAAGAGAGAATCAATTTTTTTTTTCATTTTGCATTTTTTTTCACTGACACTTAGCTGTGTATGTGATGCTGGGGTTTGAACTCAGGTCCTCATGCATGGCAGGCGAGCATCCAACCATTGAGCCGCTGCTCCAGTCCCTCTTCTCCATTTCTGACATCGCAACTACCCTCCTTCTGTACAGTGTTTCTCTAGTGATATTAACCATATTCATGTATATTTTTAAGATTACACAGAGTACAATTAAGCCTGTGTCATGTGGCAAGATATGGTTAAACGAAGAAAATACTGTTTTCCAATGGCATATTTTAAGCAGCAATAGGCAAATTAAGGCTGCTAGTGGGAACATTTGTATTTATCAGGAAAGTATAATATCCAAGGCAGTTTTAATTTACATTTTTCTGTAATCTTTGCAATAACTTCACGATGTAGGTATATTTGTTCTCATTTTACAAAATTAGGAATCTGATTGAGAGAAATTATACAACTGGGTCAAATTCACAGTTATTGAGAGGTGGAAACAGATTTGCACTCCAACTAGGTCTCTTTATAAAGCTTATATTCTATCTATTATACCTAGTAATCACTTTAAACAAAAGTATTGGAGCCATGAATGATTTTTTCCTGTTTGTTTGTTTGTTAGGTAGATTATTGTTACAGCAGTTTAGGTTGACATCAACATTGAAGGGAAGATCCAGAGATTTTCCGTATAAGCCCTACCCAGACAAACATGCATAACCCCCCTATTATTGACATCCTTTACTAGAAGGATGTATTTATTACAACTAAGGTAACTATAATGTATAATATTATCACTCAAATTTCGTAGTTTCCATTTAGAGTTCATTGTTGGTGTACTTTCTACAGGTTTAGACAAATGTATAATAACCTCTGTCTCCTCTATCTACCATTATGGCATCATAAAGAGTAATTTCACTGCCCTAAAAATTCCTCTATTCTCCATCTGTTCACCCTCTCACTCATTTAAACCTTTTTCTGTGTCCATATTTTTGTCTTTTCCAGAAGATTCCTGTTTTAATGCAAGAATATTCAGAGGTAAAAGCATTGGATTATGAGAGGTGTAATGTTATCAGTCTTTCCTAATTTGAATGGAATATCCTGGTAGTAATTGTACACAGGTGAGTCACAAGTAGAGGCAGTGGGTCACTTTAGTGTATGTGCTGGAAGTTTATCTTCTCTGTGGCCCTTCCCACCTGCTTTCTGGCCACCATAAATGAAGAAGTACTCATCTCCCACACTCTTGTTCCAAAATGTTCTGCCTCATCTTAGAACCAAGCAATATAATCAGCCCCCCATGGAATAAACCTCTGAAACTGAGAGCCCAAAATAAACTTCTCCTCCTCTAAGTTTTCCTTGTCAGAAAAAGATTACTAATACAAACATTCGTACCTAGAAGTGTGGATCATTGCTGTTACTAATCTGACCTTGTGGTTCGGAAGCCCCTGAAAATGATTTGTGGGAGGAATTTGAAAAAGTTTGTAGATACAGGCTGTAGAAGCTGTGAGAAAAGTATAATGGGCAATTCTGGTAGAGCTCAAAAGATCAGAATGCTAACTCAAATGCAAAAATAAAGATTGTTTCTTAATGATTCAAAGGGAAATGAGGACTTTTTTAGATGTTTGAGATCATTCACATCACATTCTATCAAATAACTTGTCTACATTTTTCCTACATCCTGAGACTGTATGTTAAATAGATTTATTTATTTTTATCATCTTTTTTTTAAAAAGAGAAAAAGGAAAAGAGAGAGAGAGAGGAAAAGAGAATCAATTTTATTTAGTTTTTCATATGGCTTTTGTTGCTCCCACACTTCTTTGTGTACATGGTACTGAGGTTCAAACCTGCATGGAATGGATCAAATTCATTTTGCATTATGAGATAAACATGAGCTTTGGAAACCACAAACAAATATTATCATGTGGATATGAGATGTCTCTCTAAACCTCCTGTGTTAGTGCAGAACTACTCACAAGTAAAACAAACAATTTATGAGAGTTATAACCTAATCAGTCCACTCCAGTTTAAATGAACTAACTGGGTGATATGTAGGCAGATGGAGCATTGTTGGACATGGGTCACTGAGAGCATGCCCTGGAAGCACTCATCTTCCCTGTGGAACCTCTTCTTCTTTTCTACTTTCTGTCTGTCCAAACCAGAATAACACTCCTCCATAACTTTATTCCTCCACAATGTTCTGCCTCACCTTAGACTCACAGCAACAGTTTCAGCCCACCATGGACAAGCCTCTAAGACAGAAAAGCAGAATCAATTTCTGTTCCTCTAAATTGTCCTTGTCAGGTATTTTTAACTCAAGAACAAAAAGCTGATTACCTATTAGCAGTCACACAGTATGTAGCAGTTTCAGAGTGGCTTCTTTGATTTCTTACTATACACTTATACTTCCTCCATGTTTTTATGATTGTATAGCTCATTGCTTAGTCCTGATTAATATTTCATTGTCTTAATGTACCACAGTTTATCCATTCACCTACTGATGGACATCCTGGTCACTTCCAAGTTTTAACAATCATAAGTAATGGTCCCTTATATCTGTGAGTACATTTTTGTGTCAACATAGATTTCAGTTCCTTTGGGTAAATATCAGGGATTGTAGATGTGTGCATAGGCTGGCTGTATGAGAACACAGTAGGAAGATAGCCATCAGCAAGCCAAGGAGACAGCCCTCACCAAAACTGAATGAGAACTGACTGAGACGGCACCTTGATCTTGGACTTCCCAACATTCAAAATCATGAGAAATAAGTTTCTATTGTTTAATTCAATTAGTCTAAGGAAAGGTGTTTTTGTAGCCCAGAAGACTAAAGCAATCATTGAAATTTCTCTATTGTCTTCCACATGAGACTATCTTATATAGATCAGCTTAAGCAAAACCAGATCGATTTAAATCATTGCCACCAGCAGTTCTGAACTATGATTATCTATCTGCTGTTCCTCCCATGGGCCTGCAAAGTGTATTCATAAATACACTGGAGCTTAAATTAAAGGTTTTACTACCTGAAGTCACACCTTCCACATATTGCAAATATCTTCCCTGTTACTTTTATATGATGAAGTATCAAAAGGCAAATGTGTGAATAGACTTGTAGTAACATGATCCTCTTCAAAGCTTCTTGAGGATATCAAAGAAAAAATTTCAGCTTTTCTTTACTTTAGTTACAATAAATAGCATACAATAGAAAGAAATTCATGAAAAGAAAGAGAAAATAGTAAACTAACACCTAACATAATTGGGAAACCAAGAAACAGGTGGTTCAAATACAGTTTAACAGCACTACAACTAATCAGGCTGTTTCCATCTTTGATGATGTCCAGTACCTATAACTTACTCATGTAAATAACAAACATTTTTTGAGGGAATACTAGGTACTAGTGACAATTTTTGGTACTAGGAATTAAGCAGTGAAAAAAGCATGCCCTGTCTTCACTAAATATTTATGCTAGTGAAGAAGGCTAAAATTAAAAAATGAGCATACAGTTATTAATTTATAGAAAAATAGTGTGGTGAGGTAGGGTCAGGAGATTAGCACAAATACTCAAGACTAACTAACATCACACTTTTTAATTAGTATTTCCAATTAATGATCATTAGGTGATGGAAATGTTTCATACCAGGACTATAGAGGGTAAAGAAATAATTGGAATCTTTAGGGTCTTTTTTCAGAGATTTTAATCTCTTACTAAGAGTAACTACCTAATGAAACAGGAAAGCTTGCAGGAAATGAGGAAGAATTCTCTGAAACAAAATAAAAATAAATATGTATTATGCCCTGCCAATCTATTGCATTCCCTGGATTAGATATTAAATTGAGAGTAAGCTATCAATTTTTGGAGTCTATACCTTCCTGAACTCTAGCTGCAGAGACAGATGGACGGTAACACCAAGTTACTAGACACTAGCTCATGGAAGAATTATTTTCCAGATTCTTTTTTTCTATTCAATTTAGCAAGTATTTGTAGAAGGAATTGGACATTTTATACCTCTTGCTCAACTTCCAGAGAGGCAAGATAATAGTATCTTTAATGAACACTGAGGCCCAATTTGTCTGAATAAGTCAACTCTAATGGTAATTCATACATCTGGATGGGAATGCCTTACAGATGGAAATAAATAACCACCAAATATAGAACAAGGCTTATTATGCAAACCAAATGAGTCTTATTTCAGTTTTAAAAATGGTACTGACATAAGCAGAATTGGGTGTTTATCCCAATAATCCTGTACTTTTTCAAATAAACATTTGCATGTAAATTGCTTTGAAGAATATGTTATCAAAAAAGTAAGAGAGATTTCACATTAATTGTAATCCTACTTGAGCTATGAAGGTCTGAATTTGACTATTAAAAGAAGATCTCTTGAGAACTTCCAATTTTGTAAATATAGCTCTTGTCAGTTCTTTGGCTTTAAAACTTCCAGCAGCTTCATTTCTACAGAGCAACAGCCACTGAATATCTTCATGTGTCTATACTGCACTTCTCGCCTGGAAAATACATTGTGATGAAATTCTAATGCTTTCAGAGAAGTAATACTATGTTAATCTTTTCCTGCTTTGCTAAACTAAATAAAGCTCTAAACACTTGTTGTATGTACTTAACTTGAATAGCTGGCATTCTAAGACTGAAAATGAGCCATGTGGTTAAGGATAATACAAGTTTTCAAGTAGCTGATTTACTTTTGTGTTTAAAAGTTCAACTTTCTTTAATTCTCCATAACCTCTAAAATATTATATTGTAAACATAAACATGACTGTATTTCCTTTAAAAACATTGTTTCAGTTTTTTAAGCATTTACATATTTCTTTAGAATAAAAATGTAACAATTTACTTTATATCTTTTTTGTCAAAGAACATAAGACTTTATTATTCATTGAATAAATGTAATTTTTTATTTTCATGTATAACTACCTTGGAAAGCAATAAGAGTAAAATTAAACATTATTTGGAAGTTTTAGGATGCATACTTTTGCTTTAAATATATTATTTTATTTTACTTATTTATATTATTTATTTTTTACTAGTTCAACATAATCTTACATATTGAAGGGATTCAAGGCTTCACATTCATAGAAGCATACATAATGACAGAGTAGCTTAAAACTAATCCTTGTCCAGGAGCTCCCCTTCTTGACCCACTCCTGTTCTCAGGTCTCCTCTGCATTTCCCCCATGCTATAGATATAAATGACTATATACATGTATTTTAATTATTTAAATTTCTAGATTTATATGCCTGCCTGAGTATATTTTGGCTTCTCATGGGCATTAAGTGTATCCTACAGTATTTATGATTCCCCCTTTTTCTCTCTCTTCTCCCTCTATCTCTCCTCCCTTACACTCCCCTTTATAGCTATAGTTTCCCCAGCTTATGTGTTATTTCAAATTTTGGGGATCTGTTAATTAAATTCAGCTAACTTTAATGCTATGTTAGGTTTTACTCTAACTTCCACATATAAGAGAAAACATTTGACCCTTAAGTCTGTGTTTGACTTGTTTCATTCAGCATGACTTTTTCCATTCCCATTTATTTATCTGCAAAAGCTATGGCATTATTCTTTCCAATAGCTGAGTAGAATATATATATATATATATATATATATATATATATATATATATATATGTACACAGACACACACACACCCCAATACCACAACTTTTAGATCCTTTCACCAGTGAGGGGCAACTAGGTTGTTTCCATAATTTAACAATTGTAAATTGAGCTGCTATAAACATTGATGTAGCTGCGTTACTGTAATAAGCTGATTCTAGCTCTTCTGGGAAAATACCCTGGAGTGGGATAGCTGGGTTGTATGGTGGCTCCATCCCTAATTTTTTGAGGAATCTCCACACTGCTTTCCTGAGTGGTTATACCAGACTACAGTCCTGCTAAAAGTGTATTAGTGTTTCTTTCTCCCTACATCACCTCCAGCATCTCTTATTGTTTGTATTCTTCATCTTTGCCTTTCTGACTGGAGTGAAGTGAAATCTTAATGTAGTTTTGATTTGCATTTCTCTGATTGCTAGTAATACAGAACACTTTCTCATATTTTTGGTGTGTTTTTGAACTTCCTCTGTTGAAGAATTTTTATTTAGTTCCATAACCAATTTATTGATTGGTGTGTTTCTGGTGTTGGTATTAAAAGTTTTTTGAGTTCTTTATATATTCTGGATATTAGTCTCCTGTCAGAGAAGTAGCAGGCCATGATTTTCTTCCATTCTGAAGATTCTCTCTTGACACTCTGGATCAATTCCTCAGCTGTGCAGAAGCTTTTGAGTTTAATGGTAGCTCACTTATTGATTCTTGGGTTTAACTCTTTCACTATAGGAGTCTTATTAAGGAAGAAAGTGCCTACACCAGTATGGTGAAGTGATGATCCTAGATTTTCTTCTAATAGTTGAATTATTGCTGATGTCATTCCTATTCATTTGATTTGATTTTTAATTTTCTATCTTTAAGATAAAATTGACACCAGCAAGAGTAATGATTAATTATTGTGCAGTATCATATAATTTCCAAAGCATGTTACATATTATATTATTTGCTAAAGCTAGTCCCTATAATCCCAATACTACATATTAAGATATTGAATATCAGATTTCAGTAATTTATCAAAACTCACAAAGTTAGTAATTGACAGCTTCCTTTTTTACATAGAAATTTTAAATTTTTAAGTTAAAGTATAAAGGGAATTCTTAATGGGAACATTAACCTGTTTTATAAATTCAAGAAATATTAATTCTAGTCCCGGAATCTATTGACTGTTTTAATTATGCAAATATAAAATATATGAAGAGGAATGTTATAGATTTCTCTATAAAGTATCAGTTGGTTTTCTTCAAGGCTCAAAGTGGGTGTGGTTGTCAAGTAATCACCCGGTCAATAATGCACATAAATCCAGTGACAGAAATGAAAACTCTTGCTGATTTTTTTTTAGAATCAGTCACTTAAAGTTATTTGATCTTAGCTACTATTTGTATTTCTTTTAGCAGTATCATTAACTTAATTTAGATATGTATAAGTAAATAGAGAAATAAATTTATAAGGTCTATATATAGATCTATATAGAGAAAAGTAAGAAAAATATATTTTTATATCAGTATGTATTTATTTATTTATTTAAATATATATAAATATATTTGCTCAAAGTTTAGACTTACTTAATCAAAGAATGAAAGTTTTAATTTGAAAGACACTGGAATCATGTACAAAAACAACGATATGGGGGCTAGACAGGTTGCTCAGTGGTTATGGCGCTTGCCTGGCATGTATGAGGATCCAAGTTCGAACCCCAGCACTATGCACAGAACTAAGTGTCGGAGCAACGAAGGTTACATGAAAAACTTAATATAATTGATTCTCCCTTTCTCTCCGTCACTGACCCTCTCAAAAAAATAAAAAATAAATATTTATTAGGAGAAGAAAAGACTTAAATATTAGAAGAAAGATCAAATGAACTGTGAGATAAGAAAGGCCAATAAAATAAAAGAATAATTAAAACTAAAGAGAAAAAATGCCCTAAGACTACTAAACAGAAATACCAGTACCAATACAGTTGCAATACTAATCCGCAAGATACGGTCAACAAGGAAAAGCGTGGCATAGACAAACGTGTTTCATAGGTATTAGAACTTCAGTCCATGAGAGAGAAAATTTAAGTATAACATACACGTACAAAAATAGTGTTGCTAAAATTTTACTCAGTGCACAAGTTGAAACTCCTGATCAAACAGGAGAAACTTTGAAGGACATATTCATGATAGAGAAAAGACTACAAGACATGAAATAATAATCAATGAGTTCAGAGCAGTAAACATAAAAATTACTTCATTTGTTTTGATTGCAGATGTCCATTTTATTATGATATTCTTTATTATTATATTTAAATGTTTCTGAAAATAAAAAATTGGCAATTGTTTTTGTAATACAATGGGTGAATAAATGAATAAAATGGATCAATATTTCAGTAGTGAAGAACTTCTGCATTTGTACATTGCATAACTACAGTTACTATTAAACAGTTTTATTAAAATCAGATACCAATGTTTGCTTGAAATGCTGTTTTAGACAATTTTATTATAGCTTATGTATTTTTACAAATATCTTAGTATGATATTGTGGGTATTTGGGAAATTCTACTTTCACTTTTGGAATAACTTTCATAAGTTAGTTGTGGTATTTCTGTCCACTCACACAATCTCACAATTTATGATGTTCTTCTCCTTTGTTATCTATTTTACTAATCTGAGTAATAGTATATAGAATTATCTGCATACTTGTATTCCGTTCAAATTAGTGTAGATTTTAGTTTTCTTTTCCATCATTTATTTTCCTGTCTGAATAGTTATAAATCTGCATAATCGCTTTCTAATTTGTTAATAACTATGATATTTAATAAAAAAATTTAAATTGTTTTAGAATTAAAAATTGAAACAAATGCAATGTTTTAATTGAATTTAACAACTTTACAATTATTGTATGTGGAGGATCTGAAACTTTAAGTTTGGATGTCAGGTTCAGGGCTGCTTTTTATACAATATAGCATTACTTTCTAGAGCAAACCATGTAATTTGAAAACATTTGTTCTTCAGTATCATCATGGCAAATATAAAAATATGTGTAAAATTCATTCACAATGACAAGGAAGTGGTAGGAGCAGTAGGAGCAGTTGGGACTTTAAACTTAGTACCAGATATACAGAGGGAAAAGCCCATGTAGCTTGGTTTTAAAAACAACCATTTCTAATATCAAAGAGCACTAGTAGAGATCAGTTAAAGTTCTGGAGCCAAGTAAGAACTCATTTCTTTTCCCTAACATATCTTCACAGCTCCCTCTTCTTGATGTATTTCTTTAATACTAAAGCAATTAATTCTGATATCTTAATATTTGAAATTATCATCAAAAATCACTGATATTGGGACGGGGGAAATGTTAGGCAGTTGGTGTAGGCAGAATGATGCGGGTTGGTGAGGAGGAAATTGACTGACAGCCATTTCTTCTAAGAGGACAAACAGCATCTGCTGTTACAACCCCCAGTGCTAACAAAGCTCTCTGCTAACAAAGGTATTCTGGTGTTCTGGACACAGGCATCTCCTTCTGATAAAGGTGCTTGTGGGCCCAGGTCAAAAGACTAAATCAGACAAGAGGTCCTGAGCCCTGCTTCCAGGACTGGGGTAGGGAAGTCAATGATTAATCTATGAGGGAGAATCTTACGAGACTGTAGAAAAGATGAGCCAGACCCCCTCTGAGTTCAGGGCTCTGAGACGTCTTCCTTCTGGAGAAGTATTTTCTTTCTATCTTTTCTTAAATAAACTCTATTTGCTCTGCTTGCTTGGTGTTCCTAGGATTAATTCTTTGACTCGAAGAGGACACAAACCAAGCATTCACAAAACTGGCATCACTTCCACATGGATTATGTAGAATATGATTGCTTAAAGAACACACTCTGTGTGTGTGTGTGTGGGTGTGTGTGTTGTGTTCAGTGATGTTACCTTTATGTAATAGCAGCAAAAAAGTTGCGTCAAAAATTACCATTTTTACTGCCATAAACAATTAATAAATTTGATCTTGTTGAGATTGATTCTCTCATATTGTATAGGTTTCAATCACTCAAATTTTACTTTGGCAATCACAATAATAATAATATCTGTAGCAGATGTTGCTTCAAATAAATGGAGGAAGTGAATGGATGGAAAGACAAAGGGCTAAAAGTCCTTAAGGCTTCTCAACTGACGTCCTCCTTTTAATTGGGGGTTAATAATAATTTACAAATTAGGACCATTCAAATTAAAAAAAAACAAAATGCTACTTGTTTGCATATTTATACTGCTTTTAACTTCCAAATAGATATTTTCACTCTTTACTGTAGGGAGGTAGATGATATATAAATTATAATCAGTTACACTAGATGTAAATGGAAATGATATGGAATGATAGTCATTTCCGATTACAGGTCTATTGAACACCATTGACATGTACTCGGCAAAAATCATTTTCAATTCCTGGAAGTATTCCCTTCCATGAGGTCCTGTTGCTCTCCAGAACGTGTCTATACTCCCTCCATGTGAGACCGAAGAGATATTGATGGATGAGAGAAAGTGTCTTGGTCACCTGTGATCAGGAGGGTGGACACTTGATTTCCTTTTATTATACTTGAATGTTGCCCTTTGAAAATTCCATTACTGAAGAGTGACGCATACTCATGTGCGAGGCAGCTTGCATGCTGAGATAGCTAGTGATTTCCAGCAGACAAATGATGATAATAGGAATAATGAAACAAACAAAACACAGAATAAATAAACATAACGTAACCCAGGTGAAGAAGCACACTTTGGAGTTGAGGAAAACAGCCTTGTGGCTACTTTAAAAGACGCAAATTACTTCATGAAACAAGCAGTGGTTAATTTGGTATAAAATAGAAGAAAAGTGAAAAATAATAATGAAAATTCAAGGAACAAAGAAAGAACAACAGATGGCAAAGCAAAATAAAGACAGCTAAACTATTGTAAGGAAAACAAACAAATCCCCACAGCAGATTTACATAAATGCGCACAGCAGGAAACAAAAAGCAAAGAACAATATAAGGGGAAATTCAGTCAAATGTAGAGAACTACAATACTTTGTATTCAGTTCTTCTGTTCTAATTTTACAAAGGACATTATGTTAGAGTGAATTCCTTGAAATTGACAAGAAAGAGTATCAATAGGAATCCAGATATAATTCACCTGTTTAATTATCATGAATATTTTGTGGAGGTGGGGACTAGACCCTGGACAATGAGAAAGTTGGTCTAGAAACATGAGTTAAATTCAGATAAGATGTAATGCTTTACAATTTAATACTATTTTTAGAGTTATAAAGGGAAGGGGAAGGGAGGGATAAGGGAGGGTAATTGGGGGGGGCACTCCTGGGGACAGTTGCAATGTCCAGAATATATACACATCTTATACACATTTTATATTGTTTTGTTAAAATCTTGTAAGGTTGCTCAAAAATAAAAAAATT
>PVKS010028837.1:0-25988 GCA_004027875.1 Aplodontia rufa
GAGAGAGAGAGAGAGAGAGAGAGAATCAATTTTCATTGAGTTTTTCACATGGCTTTCATTACTCTAACACTTAGCTGTGCACATGGTGCTGGGGTTTGAACCCTTGTACAGCATGCCAGGCAAGCACTGTAACCACTGAGCCACCACTCCAGCCCCAACCTCCATACTTTCTTGCATTGTCTCACATATGAGCTTTGTGGGGATACCTCATGTCTGAACCATAACACAAGAAGATCCAAATATTTAGTTTTATGAAGCATTTACTCAGGTGCTTCTCCTACATTCCAAATTTCTAGCTGAGTTTTCTTGAAACTTCAAGATAATTCTACCTCTGTCTCAAATAATCTGGATTATTCCTTCCACAGGCAGGCAGATGACAAATCTTTGGGAAAAGCTGTTGACTAGCACATGTAATTTTTATTACACCAATGCTGTTGTTAATGATTGGGCTCAAATTCCTGTTTTGTAAATTGTTAGCTATGTGACCTTTGGCAACTTTTATCTATCCCAGTTATATCATCTGTAAAAGGAAGATTATTATATTACTTACTTGATAGAATATGGTAAAGGCTAACTGTGTTAATTTACAAAATTGGTTCAGACCAATACTTAGCTCATAATGATGACTCAGTGGGTATAAGTTGTAATTAGCGTTAGTGTTGAAATTATTGCAACTGGCTTGCAGGGTATATGGGTTCTCACCTACAGAATAGGTCATTTATGGAACAAATGTTTGAGGAGACAGACTTGTGGAAATGGTACATTGCACAGTTAGGACAGGTAGCATTCTCATGCATTTCTATGAGACTGGTATGCCCTGGACTCACCGTAACTCTAGCGTAATGTGACTCTTTTATCCCAGAAATGAGACTTAGAATGGAAAGTGAAGAAAGTAAAACTGTGAAGTAGTTTTATACTGAATTTTAGTCTGATCATATACCTGTACATCTATGGGAGGGTTATTTCATTTCCCTGAGCTGTGTTCTTAATATCTGGAATATAAAATTCAAGATTCTGGTTGTTTTAAATACCATATTAATATATAGATGAATCATATATAAAACAGTGAATGCATACTATTAATAAAATAAATCAGGACTTTTCTCCTCCTACTTGTCCTTCTTCTTCCTCCTCTTTTTCTACTTTTCTTTCCTGTCCCACTCCTGCTCCTGTTCATCTTCTCCTATAAATTAAAGGGTAGAAACTTACTGGAGTTTAACCATTCCTGTAAAGTAGAACATGAAGAAATACCTGTTAACAGACTATACAGTTGCATCTTAAGAAGAGAATGCAGGGGGCTAGAGTGGTGGCTCGGTGGTTATGGCGCTTGCCCGGCATGCGCAAGTACACGGGTTCAAACCCCAGCACCCACGTACACAGCTAAGTGTCAGAGCAACGAAAGCCATGTGAAAAACTCAATAAAAATTGATTCTCTCTGTCTCTCCCTCTCTCTCTCTTACTATCTTTCTCTCTTCAAAAAAAAAAAAAAAGAACAGAATGCAAAAGACTAGCCAGGTATTACAGCTTGTGGTTCTGCAGGAGAACTAGAGTGTCAGTGTGCAAGGTAATAGGTTGATTGGAACAGGCTTTGGAAATTCACTGGCTATTGCATCAACAAAAAAAATTAATTTTGTTGATATTTGTGGTTTTATGTCCTTTTCATTGCCTCTTACTGTCATGTCATTCTTCTGAGAATTCTAATTCACTTCTAAAGGGAAGTGAGAATAAAGTAGAGTCGTATGGGGCTTAGCTGGGGGTGTTGGCATTACAATTAAAAATAAGATTAGTCTGAGGATATTAAAATTAGTGACTGGCAGTCAGAGCTATTTAGAAATCTAGAGATCCTTATATCTCTGTTCTGCCATTGTTTTAGGAGGCTGATTTTGGTTTTATAATTAGCAACCCTTTATGGAAATCAGAGACCACTAAGTCAACTCCATGTCTGAATTCTGAATCCAAAGAGCACATTTATTCTTCTGGAATCACAAAAGAAAGAAAAATGTAAGAGATTCCTACCAGGTTAGAGGCTTTTAAACAAGCATCTTTAGAGAAAGGAAGGCATGCTTTCTATGTCCATAGCTCATGTACTAATTCTCAATATGGTGCAACAAACTAGAGTTCATAAACAACATTTTCCTCACACTGGTATTCTCAGACTTGACTGTGTAGTAGAAGCATCCCCAGAGCTTTTAAAACATCCCAATATTCCATCCAATTTAACTTTTCTGGGAATTAGTACTTTTTAAGGCTCCCAGGTAAACTAATGTAAACTTAAAGATGTGAGTCACTCACTACTGACACATTTGGACATGTGTTCTTGGGTTTTAGTTGGGGTTTTAACCCAAACGCTGTCTCCAGGTTTGCCCTTTGTTGCAATGAGGACACCTGGTTGCTGGCATACTGGAACAGTTCTCTCAGTGTTTGAAAGCAAATCAAGCCCTCAGGCTCTCTCTGAGCTGAAGCTAGTGCCTTTTTCTCACTGCTTGGAAGCCTAGCCATCCTGTTCATTATTTCTGTAAATCTAATGAGGAATTCTTATAACTTAAATCTCTTGAAAGGTAAAGTAACAGTTTGAAGAAGCTTTAATTGTCGTGGCAAAATTGATCAACAACATTTTTGTATTATTCCTCTGTCCAAACATGCTTATGCTATATTAACATTTCACTATTTTTTGAGACACTGATTGCCTATTGGTGGTTCAATTTGCATTCTGATAGAATTCCATATTCTTCCACAATGTATGCTACAGATCTTCAAAGTCTTCTGTTGTGAAAAGACTACTTAGATTTTTTATGTACTTATAGGAAAAAGAGGGCACAATTGAGCATAAGTTTCTAGGAAATTTTATGCACAAAGCCTATTTCTATTTTATTACTATAACATTAGGAATATTGGTTTCCTAGTTTAAATTCTGCCTGAAACTTGTCAAATGGAACCAAAGGAAGGAGAAAAAGAAAAAAGTATTTTAAATTTAAACTATCAAGCAAAAACTAAAATTTTCTCAAAGCAATGAATCATTTAATTTCCACCAATGTTATCTGGGGGGAAAATATCAATAGAAGAAACTTAGAAATGAGAATAAGTACTCAACCTACAGAAATTGTAAGAACTTTTATTCAGGGATTTAAGAGTAAAAATATTACTCTCAAAATATTCTTGCATGGTCTCTTGTACCTTTATTTACAATTAAACTTAATCTGGCAGAAGAATTGCAAGAATGCCTAGTTCTTTGAGGAATTCAAAATCTGTCCCAAAGTCCACAAAGAACTGTGGGAGATGGTCGATCTGTGTATGAAGGGGCAAAGGAACTGATCGTAGAATAGTGGATCTTATTTTAAGATATCAAATACATGACAGTTTCCATTTACCTTACTTGCTTATGTTAGGTTTCAGGAGAGTGAGCAAATAAGCATTGTGTTTGGAACATATACATATGTACACTTTTAAGGCTATCTCTTCAACAAAATTTTAGGCATTATTTGGAGGGTGAGAAAAATGTGATTAAAGAATAATAAGATCTTCACAATTCATCTTGAAATTACTAGTCATAAAAAATTAGTTTCATAAGGAAATATTAAAATTAGTCAGATTTTATTTTTTATGTCTAGAAAATTTGTCTTAACTCATTCATGATTAGTAAATGAAGTGGACTAGGATTCTATTTAATGCACAGTCTAGGTTTTATGGGGAATGGGTAAAGCATATAAACAGTCATTTATGATTCATCAAAGTAGGCTGTAAAAGTTATTGAAATCAATATTATCTAAACATTTTATTTTGAAGATTATCTAAGATCAATTATCATATCAGTGACTAACTTTCCATTTGGATTTGTGGTAGAATTATTAGCCTTAATACTGATGATTAAAGAGTCCAAAATGTATCATCTGACTAAAATAATCTCCATTGTGTGAAATTATAATTGGTCCTAATGTCAAAATGTTGATATTTTAGACCTGCTGGGATTCAGAGTTTCAGCAGACAATTCTCTGTTTTTTTTTTTTTTAATTGTGACTTGGGATCAAATTCAAGGTCTCATACATGTTACACAAAGCCTCTGCCAATGAGTTACACTCCCAAGGCATTTGAAGGAGTCTTCCCTGGTTCTTTTTCTCTGAGAAGTGTTTACACATTTATAATGATGGGTAGATAGGAGCCATAGTTCTAAAATGTGACCCTGGTCTTTTAACAATAATTTATTGGATTGGAGTGGGCATCTTTTTCACAGTTCTTCATGGCTTTATTCAAGAATGTGAACCTAGGGACAAGGAACTTGGGTCTTAGATACTGAGTAATTTTAATGGGAGAGCTCTTGTGGAAGGTCCACAAACTGTTGATTCTAGGATCTCTAGTCTCTGTTGCATCCCTTCTCAAAAGTTATTTATTCATTATTTTTAAAATTCTACAAAATGGGGCTGGAGCAGTAGCTCAGCATTTATGACGCTTGACTTGCATGCACCAAGTGCCCTAAGTTCAAAACCCAGCACCACATACACAGCAAAGTGCTGGAGCAATGAAGACCACATGAAAAACTAAATAAAAATTGTTCTCCCTCTCTCTCTCTCTCACTGTCCCTCTCTCTTTAAAAGAAAAAAAAATTCTACAAAGTACTCAACTTCTTATAGTAAATTTCTTTTTAATATCAATGCTTCCTTATGTTGATTCAATTATTGTGCATGGAAGTCTTTACTAAGTGGAATCATGACAATAGGAAAAGGTCTGAAGTCAACTAGTTCAACTCCACTGCAGATGACGGGACCGGCACTCTAAGTCAATCATGAGCATGTAGAAGAACTAGAGATTGGGGATGGAAATGTTGCTGAGTATGCCATTCTTTTCCCAGCATTCACACAAATTGCAATGAAAGCTCAGCAACACAGACATGATGGTTAAGTAATCTGCCCGCATATTCTATTTGTTCTTATTGATGCTAAATTTCACTGTTTCCATATTCTGATTATATGATTACTTCAGTTTACACTTATACAAAATAGCCACAGATTTTCACATATACTGCATCTGGCATAAATCCAAAATTAATCTCTCATTGATTGTCATTTATAAATAAAATGTATTTAGCCAGGGAAAATCCAAAATAATGACTAGATTAATTGATTAATTCAGCAAATATTCATTGTGTCCTTAGTGTTTGCCAGGCACTGCTCTGGTTGATGGAGAATATATCAGTGAAGATAGACAAAATTGGCACTGGCTTGCAGCTTCTATTCCAGTAGGGGAAAGATAAGTAAGATGTTGGTGAAATATATAATCTATTTCATCATAGGAAGTACAAGGAAGAAAAGTATGTAAAGAAAAGGAAATAGGTATGCGTGATGTATTATTGTAATTTTAGAGAGTGTAGCTTCACAGAAAGGTAACATTTCAACCAATTCTGAAAGTAAAGGAGCAGGTAGTGCAAATTCCTAGAGACAAACACTCCAGAAATAGAAATAGCAAGAGCAAAGGCCCTGAGGAATGAATGTGCATGGTTTGTGCCAGAAAATTTTAAAAAAGGCCAGAATGATCAGTTTATGAGAATTAAAGGGAAAGTCATAGATGAGGCCAGAAGGCAACAGAAGAAAGGACAGAGATCACATAGAGTTTGCATTTGGTTGACTTTGACTTTGATGGAAAACATGGGTATTTGAGGAGAGTGGAGATATGATCATACTTATGATTTAGCATAAGTACCACCCTATTGCTTCTGAGTAGGAAGAGCAGGGAGGCAGCTAGGAAGCCTTTGCAGTTGTCCAGGAAAAAGGCAATGGTGGCAATGGAGATGAGAAGAGGAAGATTCTGAATATGTTTTGTAGATAAAGCTGTTGAAGATTCATGGACAAATTAGATGTGGAGAATATAAAAGTAGGAATCAACAAGACTGCCAATATTTTTCATCTGAATGACTAAAAGATTTACCAATGGACACCCTAGGATTAAAACACATCCCACAGACTCTGGAAAAATAAAACCCTGGTATGAATATCAGGATTTAGAGATGTGCCAAGTAGAAATTACCTTAATATTTGTCATATACTAAGATATCTGTGAAATGTGCATTTTAATCCTGTCCCTAAGTGTGGCTATGTTTGTAGCCCAAAATTCTGAGAGACATAATGACCATCTGGAGCAACTCATCAGGACTCCCTTACCATTTTTCTAGGTAAGGTGAATTGCATGTTTTTTTTTTCTGGTAATTACAATATGGCCAAACAAATCAGACACAGTGATGCTTGCCCATTTTTTACAGATTTTCCTATTGAAAGCATTGGTTTTTGAGTGAAAAGGATTGTTCAAATATTAAATTTCTTACCATAGGGATTAAATTAAAGCTGTTAAACTGAGTCCCAAACACAATCATGTTTCAAATGTTTCTTGGATGATTAATCATTGCATTTAGGATTAAAGTTGATTCTCTATTGTTATTTTGCCAAATACAGCAGAAGAGCATTTGACTAACAGTTATCAGAAAACATAAGGAGTCAGAGCAGTTGATTTAAATTCAACATGTTCTCATTTTTGTGCCAACTTGAAGTACATCTGTGAAAGTGAAAATTTTCTTCCCAAATAAAACTGATTTCAGATAAGAGGTTTATTTTGTTTTGCTCTGCCCCTATAATAAGCCATCTGCTCAATGACCTTGACTTTCTGGGGGAGCACAGTGCCATTCACTAAAAGAGATGGCAGAGATAATTACTTCTTTCCTGTTTAAAGACATTACCCACTTCCCATACATATAAGCCATTCTTCCTGCTTCCCATACTCTTCAAACCAATTGGCCAGTCTGAAAATTAAGTCTTCTCTATGGTTGACAATTCATTTAATGTTGGCACATGAGTAGGCTCCAGCATTTTCAATTTTTAAATAGAAAAACACATCTGTGCCTTTCGCTAAAAGTATAACGAAGCCTTCTCTCCCTGTTTTTGAAATTGTTGTTTGGGGAGTGATAGCTTCCTCATCTGAGCTTCTTCTTGCTAGTTTCAACAATCTTAACACTCTTTCTTTCTTTCTTTCTTTCCTTTCTTTCTTTCTGTTTCCCTCCTTCTTTCCCCTTCCTTCCTTCTCTCCTTTTTCTCAGTAAGCACTTATGAACACATATTTATCTATTGTGCCAGACATTTGGTAGGTATCAACACTTAGAAACGAAAAGATCAAGTTCTGCCAAAATACCCTCCTAACTCACTCCCCTACTTCTGTTCCTGATTCCTACTGTCTAGCCTCCACAAAGCATCCAGATGAATTGCAAATGTAGAGTCCATCATATAATTCTTATGTCCCAAATCCCTAGATAGTTTCCCAACACAGTTAAATTCCAAAGTCCTTTCCATAGTGCCCACCCTTTTTATAGTAAGGAGGAGTCAGGGAAGGGGTCTCCAGCAATGCACTGCTTTATTTTTTGGAGGTTTTATCACAGCATATTGATTTGCTTTTTTATTTGTTAGACACATCTACTCCTCAGGCTGTAAGTTTCACCCAGGAAGGGATTTTTTTTCCCTTTCTCATTCATTTACATTTGCATTCCCAGCCTGTAGAAATGGGCCAGCCACAAAGGAATTACTCAACTAATCCCAGTTAAATGATTTCACAAAGTATGAAAACCTGTACAGGCAAGCTGAGTGACTGACAAGCAGGGAATCCAGGAAATAATTCAATGAGAGAATGTGAATAGGATGTTAAAAAGTAAGTGTGCATTTGACTGATAGGGAGAGAAAAAGAATTTTATAAAGAATGTACATGTGTAAATAGGTATCCAATACTATGATAAATTAAATTAACTTGGCCCAAAATGTGGCTGGGGAAATTAAGAAGTTCAATGTGCCCTAAAGAAACGGCAGCTGGGGTTAGTGGAGTTTCTTTGAGGCTAAGTAAGCAAAGGCAATGATAAAGAGCCATTCTAATGCAGGATAAGGGTATTTTAAAGAACCACTGCTTCCTTCTAAATTCATTTAGCTCTGTTTTTCTAAGATAGAGGGAGAGTGAGAGTGAGAGAGAGAAAGAGAGAGAGAGAGACAGAGAGAGAAAGAGATAGAAAAATAAAAAAAAATTTATTTAATTTTTCATGTGACTTTCATTGCTCCAATACTTCGTCATGTACATGGTGCTGGGGTTTGAACTCACTTCCTCGCACATACCAGACAAGTGCTGGAACCACTGACCCACCTCTCCAGGCCCTCTTTCTTTTCTTTTTTTTGAAAGAGACAGAGAGAGGGAGAGAGAATTAATTTTATTTATTTTTTTCTTCTGGACTTTATTCCTACAACACTTAGTTGTATGTTGGTCCTGGGGTTTGAACCCAGGTTCTTATGCATGCCAGGCAAATGCTCCAACCACTGAGCCACTGCTCTAGTCTGCTAAATTTTTTATTGTTGGCAAAAATATCTCCATGAAGCACTTTCATTTAATCACAATGTATTTGTGATAGTTAAGAAGTATAAAGGAATAAGTCATTTTGTCATTTCACATGAAATGCAGAAAGGTGCAGACAAGAGATTAGATTCCCTTTATCCTTCTATCTCTCTCAACTGCAAGCACAGTGCCTTAAATATATTTTGGAGCTCAGTAAATAATAATTAGTGAAAAAATTTAAAATTTTTAAATGCAAATATTTTATGTAAATTAAACATACCCTTCAAGGAAATGTTACAAATTTTTTGTAAAATGTGTAACTCACCCATGTGAATTTTCAATTGCTGTTGAGTATTCAAAATGGAGGGTAGCTGATTGGTCAAAATGCCCACATGCCATAATGTCTAAATGTCTTTGACATCCTTCAGTGACCAGGAGAGAGGCCTTGTAAGGATCATCTACAGAGGAGGAAGCAATGAGAACAGAATCCCTGGCATAAGAATACCGTTAAGTTCTAGAGCAGAAAGCAGGTCAGAAGACTGCAGCAGAGCAAGTGAGAAGAGTAAAAGGTCAGACAGACAATGGGTACCCAGATAGTGGAGTGTTCTGCAGGTAATATAAAGATTATGCTTTTATTCTAGTTTGTCTGAGTCTCTTGAAGACTTCGTGCTGAATCTGACTTAAAGGTTCATAGATCTGATTTATAGGTTCCTCCAGTTTGTGTGTTGACAATGAAGTGCAGGAGAGTATACGAGTCCATTCAGGCTACTATAGCAAAATACCACACACTGGGAAATTTATAGTCAACAGGCCAGTTCTGGGAAAGTCAAGATCAGGTGCCAAAAGATTTGGTGTCTGACCATGAGTGCCTAATTTCTCATAGAAGGCATCTTCTGTGCATTCTCATGTGTCAGAGGGAGCAATCTCCCTCAAACTTCTTTCGTAAGAATACCAATCTCACTCATGAAAGCAGAGACCTTCAAATCATCTCTTAACACCATCATACTGGGGATTAAGTTTTGACATACAAATCTGAAAGATCACACATTTTCAGACTAAAGTAGTGGGTTAGATAGGGCATAGAATATCAAGTGCTAACAGGACACTAATTAAGCCTAGAGATCTTTATCCAGGATTGGGAAACGGAGTTCACATTAGAGTAGACTTTCCTATTGATACCTGCATTCCAGAGCTCTTGAAGTTAGTTTTATGGATACTAAGCTTTCTGTTCCTTTAAGATCACTAGAGTTGGGGCTGAAGTGCTGGCTCAGCCATTACAGCACTTGCCTGGCATGCATGAGTACATGAGTTCAAACCCCAGCAGCAAGTACACAATGAAGTCTCAGAGCAACAAAAGCCACATGAAAAACTAAATAAAAAGTGTTTCTTTCTGTTGACTTTGCTATTGTTTTTCTTTAAGTGGAGGCAAAGCACATTAGATTAGCAAACCAAAATGTACTAATGGTACGTATATCTTTTAACAAAAGTAGATGGTTGTATTACGAAAAGAGAGAATTTTCAAATTATGAATTAAGAAATGTTAAAGCATAATATAATGACAAGATTAGGCCTTAAATTAAAACAGTGAATCTATCAAAAAGTTACTGACATTCTTTTACCATCTTTTTTTTTTAATTATTATTCTGTCTCACCTCCAATTAGGCTCCTAACTGCCTGGGGCTCATTATCCAGGGTATTTCCAGCTTCTTCACCTTTATGTAATCTCATGTGTTATAGCCTATTCTTCTCTACATTTATTTTCTGCTACGTGCTCAAGAGTTGAAATGATTTTCTTTGGAGATGCAGCTAAGTGAAAGATAACTGTAATGCTTCTCTCAAATAATGTCGACCCTTAATCTAGTTAAAATGACTAGTATATTATCAAAGGGACAAAAACATGCTGGCAGGATATGGATGAAGAGGAAGTTTTATGAACTGCTGGTAGGAATGTAAATTAGCACAGCCATTACTGAGAAAAGTGTGATGATTCCTCAACAAGATAAAAATAGAGGTACCATATGATCCAGAAGTCCCACCGCTGGGTGTTTTAATCAGTTGTTTTTTCTTCTGTGACCAAAATTCCTAACAAGAACAATTTTAATGGAGGAAAAGTTTATTTGGCTCACAGTTTCAGAGGTCTCTGCCAAAAGGCAGCCGACTCCATTGCTCTGGGCCCAAGGTGAGGCAGAACATCACGCCAAAAGGGTGTGAAGGAGGAAAGCAGCTCACATGGCAATTAGGAAACAGAGAGCGCTCCACCCAGCAGGGACAAAATATAAACCCTAAATGCACACCCCCAGTGACCCACCCTCTCCAGCCACACCCCACCTTCTCTCCCCAGTTAATCTCTATCAATGGATTAATCCACCAATTAGTTCACAACTTTCATAATTTAATAATTTCACCTCTGAACATTCTTGTAGTATCTTACCCATGAATTTTCTGGGACTATCACATATCCAAACTATAACACTGATATTATCCAAAGGAAATGAAACCATTATATCAAAAAGATACCTGCATGCCATGCTTATTGCAGGACTATTCACACTACATGTGATATGGAATCAACTGAGGTATCCATCAATGGATACATGGATTAAGAATATGGTACATTACCAATGGAATGCTATTCAGCTATAGAAAAGAATAAGATCCTAGCATGTACAGCAAAATGGATGATACTGGACATCATTATATTAAGTGAAATAAGTCAGGCACAGAGAGACATATATCACATGTTCTTATTCTTGTGGAATCTGAAAACTCAGTCTCATAGAAAGGAATACTGGTTGCTAGAGACTGGGAAAGGCAGGGAGGAAGGGGGATGTAAAGAGGTTAGAAAATGGTTCTAAAGCATAGAGAGGAGGAATTCATTCTGATTTTCTCCAGCATGAGAGGGTAACTACAATCTATAGCTATCTGTACTCTTATAGTTATTTCAAAGTAACTAGAAGAATATGAAGGTTCCCAACACAAAAATAAGTAATGTTTTAGGAGATTTATCAAATTATTCTACTGTATCCTACAAACATGTACAAATATTGTTTCTTAATCAAAAATCCCAACACTTATTCTGCCATCATTTAAATTGTAAAAGAAGCATAGGATTTAATATCTGATTTAATTAACATGTACTAAATTAAAATTTCAATACACCTAAAGCATTTATGAGTCTATATGGTAAGAATTCATTGACTCCTTTAGTTGACTTTCCATGACAATATTATTTCTGTGTTTATGTTCTTTTTACCATTTTATTTTGATTGTTAGATCTTTATGCAAAAAAGTCATTTCTCTTAAAGTCCACTCTTTGAAAGCTTCCACTAGTAATTACATCATTCAGTGCTTTTATTTTTAAAACTTTGTGATTTTATCCTTTCTAATTAAAACAATATACTATATAACATACTGCCCATAGTTAACAATACAGTATTGTAAACTTCAAAATTTAAAAGGATAGAGTTCATGTGAAATGTTCTCACCTCAAAAACAAAGAAAATCAAACAAAAAAATGAAAACAAAACAAATGAAAACAAAAAGTCTTTGGTAGATGCTGAATATGTCTATCACTGTGACTGTGCTAATGGCACAATGGATTGTTCATATATGTCCCAACTCATCGAATACTATGCAATAATGTGTATAGTCTTTGTATATCAATTACACCTCAATGAAGTTGTTAAAGTATTTCACCTAAGGAAAAAAGAAAGAAAGGAAGGAAGGAGCACAGGGAAGAAAGAAAGAAGAAAAAGAAAGAAAGAAAGAAAGAAAGAAAGAAAGAAAGAAAGAAAGAGAATAAGGAAAGATTCTAAAAAGAAAGAAAGAAAGAATCTAAAAAGAAATCTGAGGGTATTGGGCCCAGGTACTTTGCTTTTTGAAAACTTGGTGGCATCTTTCAAACCACCCAGGAAGAAAATGCCTACTCCATCCAAAAGAATAATCATGAGTATCCCTGGGAATATTGTACAAACTGGGATACTCTTTTAAAATGTAGCTGCTCTTATTATGTAGGTGTGATGAGGCCAGTAGTGACAATTGCCATTGAAAGAATGGTTTGTGAATCTCAGACCTCAAGAGGAAAAGGGTCATGGATCAACACGGGTGTGGGGGGCACACAGGAAGGTTTCAGGGTAAGTTAGGAGACATCTGGAGAAGGGGAAGACATGTGCAATGAACTGAAGGAATGGGCAAGCAAGAGTCAACAGGATTAATTTAGCTAGTGTGGATAATTTTGGGGAATGGGACTCTGAGATATAAAAACCTGATTGGCTGGTATCTGATCCTGGGATGATTAGGGTTGGTGGATGGTGGCCCATAGTATGAGAGCCATGAGAAAGTACATAAAAAGTTAGGTGGGATCTGGGGTCTGGATGCCTTGGTTTGTGGATGAAAGATGTGCTTGGGTTCACAGCTAGTCCTTTGCTGTCTCTAGGAATTTGCTAGCTCTAGCAGAAGCAGTCTTTTCAGGGTCAGCAAACCCACATTTCAAAACATCAGAGACCTGTTGTTCACAACAGATCTTGAAGAGTGTGTACCTCCTGAGCACCATGACAAACACCTCATCACTCACAAAAAGGAGAAGCATAAATGGACCTTCCAGGGTGTGAGCTACAATAAGAAAAACACATGTGCTGATGAGATTCCCAATTTTTTCACTGGAAGAGAGATTTTAAAGAGCTTTTACATTATAATTACAATACATGAGAATTTGCCAAATAGCAAATAGCTCTACTTGGAGAAAATTCTTAAAGGCATATTTGAGGTAGGCAATAATGGTAGATGAGTTTTCATTTTTACAATAATCCAAGCAATTTCTGACTCTTATATTTGCCCTAAAATACTATGTGTCTTCCAAAAAAAGTCTCTACGTAGAGGAAAGAGTTCAATGCAGGTTATACTTTAATTACAACAAAGCTGCTATTTAAAAATGTGCTAGAAGAACATACTATGACTGCTTTTTAAATCTTCCTCTTTTATATAACAAATGCTTGTTATTTCTCTGAATAATATCCAGGCAGCTTCAAGAGGAAATCTGCTAATGTCCCCAAATGTACATTTTTATAGTAGTTTTTTCAATTCTTCAACATAGTACAGGAAAACACATCATGACAGCGTCCAGGCACCCTTCAAAGAATCTGTGATGGAAGGTAGAGAAGATCTGTAGGGAATTTGGATTCACTTTAAAAAATCACCTGTGAGAACAGCCAGATTGCTACTATCTGTCCCAGACATGGCGCTCATTAAGAAACTCCATTGGCTCATGATTTATTGATTAGAGACCAAATATCCTGGAACAGTCATAAATTACTCTTTGAATGGGCTTTTAAACATCCTCTCCCAGATCTCACCTATGAATTATACTTCAGACACATTTGCACCTGACTTAATCTATGTGAAAATTGTTTTGTTCTCTCTAGTTCATTACTGGGATTATTTTGTAACTTGATTTTATTACTGGAATCCATTTAAATAACAGAATATTTGTTCTGAGATATTATTAATCATATTAAATACTAAAAAATCATTTCAAAAAGATGTTATTTAAAATCCATATTTTAATATTTGAGTGACTTACTAAAGTGATTTCTTGTTGTAAATTAAAATATTTTCATGGATCAAGCTATAAACATCTTTATTCCAAAACAGTTCCCTTCCATTTGCAGGGGAAAAAATATCAGATTATCAGATTTTTTTCTTTACTGTCCCAAAAGTGGGGATCATTTAAAGTTTTCTGCAAATGGTTGAATAAAAAAAAAAAGTCTGTATTTAATGGTAGCATGGGTTATGAGAAATAAAAAAGCCAATCCCTGGTTTCTAAACAGTTGAGTAAACTGACACTAAAACAATTCAATGCAAATTGGAAGCTGAATATAAGAAGGACGAATCCAACACAATAAAGAACAGATGGACATATAACATGATGTAAACAACTAATGGGATAATCATTTTTTGGACCCAGTGCCTCACACATTCTAAGCAAATGCTTTACTTCTGCATTACATTCCCCAGTTTTTTTTTTTTTTTTAAATTTTGAGACAGAGTCTTGCTAAGTTACTGAGGCTGGCCTTTAGGTTGCAGTCCTCCTACCTCAGCCTCTGAAGTAGCTGGGATTACAGGTGTGTGCCACTACTTTCTGCAAACAGGATAATTTTTAAATCTGCTGTGTTAAAAAAAGAAATCAAAAGAAGCAGCAGCTGAACATGGACTTAAGTTGGCAGAGGAACTCAACAAAGTATTTTGTAGATGTACAAACTCCTTTTAGGAGTCACCCATTTCATTCATTTGTTCATTCATTCGACTTTAAGCCCCCACTGAGAAAAAAATTTACCTATTACGTGCTAGGCTTGAAGAAACCATGGGAAAGAAGTCAACAGTTCTTCATCGTGGAACTTAAAGATTATCTGGGGAGATGAACACCATACAAGTTAAAAAAAGGAAGAGGGCCAGGAGTCTGTAACAGAAAGAAAATGAAAACCAGAACACTTGGATATTGATAGCATATAGGTAACAAGGAAATGCGGAGAACCAGGAAAAGATCTTTCGGTTCTTAGATTGAGTAGACACATATTTTTTGGCTGATTTACTGAGGCAGGAAACAATGGAGGAGAACAATTGGAGAAAAGTTCAAGTTCAGTTTGTTTTTTTTTTTTTAGGAGAGGGACAGTGCGAGAGAGAAAGAATCAATTTTATTTAGTTTTCATTGCACCAACACTTAATTATGTATGCGGTGTGGGGTTCAAACCTGGGTCCTTGCACATGCCAGCCAAGTGCCATAAATGCTGAGCCAGTGCTCCAGACCCCAGGTTCAATCTTGAAATGTTGAGCTTGGAGTGTTTGCATGACCTCCCCATGCCATGCCTTGTAGCTGTCAGGCATGTGTGGTATATAGTGTACAGTCAGAACAGAGGTCTGTGCCTATCATTCATTGTGGGCTAAATTATGTCACAGAAAAAGTTCAATGAGTTAGAATAACAAGGAGATTCTCTTGCTTCTAGTATATATCCATTATTTTAGCAAAGAGAGCTTTTTAAGTTATTTATTCAGGTTATTGGACTGCTAGAGATTGTCCCATGTTAAGATGCTGCCATCTCTCTTCAGGGTTTTGGTGCTCACCACAGCAGGGCAAGAGTCTGTGGCAAAGCATACTAACTCAAAACACTGCTGTGTTGAAGTGATATCTGTCATTTCCACTTCTATCTGTTAGTTGAGGTAAGTCATATGGCCTGTTTGCTTCTAGAAGGAAATAAGTGTAGTTTTCCATTATTATCTAGGAAGAGAAGGAGATTCAAAAATATCAGCAAGTGATAATAATGACTATTGTGAGTTTGGTGATATTAGACAGCTATTCTCAACATGGCTAAGGTAGTGACATGCATAACTAGTGGTGACTGAACTATTTTCCCTACATTTTTGTGATTCCACACATTTTTAGTCTGTCTTCCTACAACAATGACCAGCAAAATTTTACGTCAGACTCTTTGGCAGTTGTAGAGGTAAGAATGTGATTTAGATTTCTTCAGTAAGTTGAATCCACCTGAGATTTGAATTAGTCAGTAAGCATGGAATGTGGTTTGGGTATGGTTGCCTTGCCAACCACTCTCACTCCATCCATGGACCCAAAGACCCATGTGTTGGAAGCTTAGTTTGCAAGGTGGTGGGGATTTAAGAAGTAAGACCTAGTGGTAGATATCACAAGGGAACCACCTCATGAATGGATTAATAAAGCTCTGATGAGATAGGATTTGTTCCCAAGAGAATGAATCCTTGTAAACTGAGTTTGGCTGTCTTGACTCACTGTTTTGTACATGTGGCTGGTTCCCTTTCTGTTTCACTGCTATGTCAAGCCTCAGACATAGGACCCTTGCCAGGATGCAATCACCATGCTGTTTGGACATTCTGGCTACCATAATTTTGAAGCAGATAAACCTTCTTACTTTATAAAGTACCCAGCTTCACTTGTTTTGTTATAGTAACACTAATCTGACTAGTATTTCTTTCAGAGTTGTCTCTGTGAGGTGATGCCATTGTTCCCAGGAGTCCAGCTTCAGAATCATGTCCTCTGGTCCTTTTCTACTTTATGTAGTTTCTACCACATCCCTTAAAAATATTTTCTCTTTAAATAAGCCAGATTGCTTTCTAATATTTGCAGCTAAGCATCCTAATACAGTGTTTGATTCTTTGAGAGGTCACAGGCCCTCATGGAAATGGAAATCAGTAGATAGGTCATTTAAGCTGATTGGGATTGATGGCACTGAAGATCTGGTTAAGGCAGAATTGGGAATTTTAGTGATTAATGGCTCAGCATGTGAAACAGTTACTTAAATTCTGCAAAGTGAAATAGCTTTTGAAGTCAAGACATGGGGAAACATGTAGCTGTTGATATGAAATAAACAGAAGAATCAAGGATTACAGGAATATAATGAGGGCTGGCTCCTTCCACCTCCTCTAGAGAGCTTGATGACAGAAGATGGTGAGAGTTCAGTCATAAATTTCTGGCTTGAAGCATAGTATGAAAATCTGAAACTTAATTATGTCAGTGGTCAAAGAACCATAGAACAAAAATGCAATTTGTTAATATTTAGGATTTATAGTTGCAAGATATTGCATCAGATATTTGAACAAGCTATACTGCATGCCTTTACAAAAACATAAATTTTTAATCCCATTGTCAATATATATCAAAGGATAGCAAGGGATGATAGGAAAGGAAGAGAAGAGAAAGTGTTGGAACTGAGATAAAGCAAGGTACATTCCAAGCATTTCTAAGTATGCCACTGTGTATACTATAGTCATGTATATAAAAACTTTCTCTCATAAGTATAGGAATTATGACACTGTACTTGGTTTTTTTGTTTGTTTGTTTTTTGGAAAAATTTAGGATCCAGAAGAGGGGCAAGGGATTGGGGGATGGGATGAGGGATGTAGGTAGAGGGTGTTGTGGGATGGGGATATTGACCAAATTATATTGCTGTATTGTGTTCATCTAGGAATATGCGACAACAAATCCCATCATTGTGTATAACTACAATGCACTAATAAAAAATTAAAAAATAGCGAACTTCACATAGCCAAGAATAAGATTTTCTATCTGTTCTGAGTTGCTGAATTTCAACTAGATTGAATTCAAATATTTGCCAGATTTTTTTGTAAAAACATGTTACTTAGAAAAGAGGATACCAGAATCAAAAGGAATGCATTCCAGGGAACCTCAGACACATTAACCTTCTGGACTGCTTTTCAAGCAAAACGGAGCTTTTTCCCAGTCCATTCCAGCCATTGATACCTTGCTTCAATACCCTTAAGATATTCTCTTTTCAAGGGAAATTAATCATCTTTTGTCCTCACCCATCATCACTTCTTGCCTTTAGTCCTATAGCTAGAATCAGTCAGATATTTTAATGGTTTGCTCAATAAGTTGACTGAAATGTGCAACAAAGGTGGCCTATGCTGAATGAAGTGAAGATATAATAATATTCCTTGAATTAAAAAAAGATAAATACAATAAATTATGAAAGTTTTGGAGTTGAATTTATCATGAGTTATTCTAATCCCTAAAACAATTTCCAAAAAGGATCCAGATGATTGAAATACAATTATTGTTAGAAATATATTGGAAAGAAAAGTCTTAATGTTAGTAGAAGAATAAATGTAGGTTTGGGAGATTTTTTTTCCAGGGGTCAAGTGGCGGGTAGGCTTTTGAAGACTTTAAGATGCTCGGATTGAAATGAACTCCCTGATTCCAATAGGATCATTGGTGTTTTGGTCCATATTGTGTTGCTCTAGAAAAATACCTGAGTCTGGATAATTTATAAAGAATGCAGATTTATTTGGCCTATAGTTCTGGAGCCTGTGTAGTTCAAGAACACGGTGCCAGCATCTAGCAAGGTCCTTTGTGCAACATCATCCTGTGGTGTATATTGAAAGACAAAAGAAGGTAAGAGTGGGAAAGCAAGAAAAAGCCAAAATCTCCTTTATAACAAATTTGATCTGATAACAACTAAACCACTCTCAATTTAACAGTGTCAGTTCATTCAAAAGGTCAGATCCTTCAGAATCTAATCACCTCTTGTGAGAGACACCTTCCTACACTGTAGCATTAGGGGTTAAGTATTCAATACCTGATTTTTTTTAAATAGAGAGGGAAAGTGAGAGAGAGAGAGAGAAAAATAGAATCAACTTTTATTTAGTTTTTCACATGGCTTTTGTTGCTCTAGCACTTCGTTGTGTACATGGTACTGGGGTTTGAACTCGTGTCCTTGTGCATGCTAGGCAAGTGCCATAACTGCAGTGTCACCCCTCCACCCACCCAATACCTGAATTTTGAAGGACATATCCAAACTATAGCAATTGGAGAAGAGGATTAAATAAGTGTGTGTGAGTGCACACGCACATACACACACACATACTAACACACACTTAAGTAGTCAGTACACATTAGCTATTTCACTCTTCCCTTTGGAAGATTATGGCTGTTGTAATCTTAAAGTGTTATGTGTGCGCAACTGTTGACTTTGGCAGGTTGGATCTGTAGACAATAAAGACACTCTATACAAGAGAGTGTTTATTTTAGTAATAATATGAAAGACAGAGCAAAAGTAAAAGTTATAAGTGAGAAAGAAAGGGAAGAAAATATATCACCAGATTGGGGGAAACACCAACACCTGAAGTTATGTAACTGGGGAGACCTGGGACAGCCTTTTAGGGTCCTATCTGGGAAGTCCCAGACAGAGCATCCTCTCCACAGGTGAGACTCCAAAGTCTTATTCCCAGTGGGGCTCTTTAAATACAAGTTAGAACAAATAAAGCTCTGTTCTAACAATTTGATATGGTGATTCCCTCAAGGACACTTCATGTCCCCAAGGACTGGACAGATCCCAGAAGGGAGGTAGTGAGAGCCTTGAGATAAGTGAATGATTCGAGTTCTCATCAGTGAGTGAACCAAACCCACCAAGAAGTCAACATTCTTTAGATGTTCCTTCCATCAAGGATGTGCAAAGCTCATGGCAGGAACATGGATGGGGAAGATCTTCAATATTTTCCTTAGCCCTTTAACCATTTATGAAGGCTTCTGCACACAGGCATTTTACTGAACATTGAACACCAACCCCAGATGAACACTGGTGGATAAACCTATAATTACCACTCCTGTAATTCACTAATACTGTGATTAATGAGGTTGGGTGACTAACAAGGGTTTTGCTTGATTGTATAAAGAGTAGACACAGTGGGTTTGTTAACATATCTTGTTAACTGTTTTCAGAACCAGCTTACAATGAATTGTAGGTTTTTGTTGTCCCTTGCTGTATCTATCAGTGATAAATCCACTTCATGCAATTTGTGTTTGGTTTCACAAGATTCAGAGAAGTTGGTCACCAGTGCACAGTAAATCTGGTTCATACAGGGATCTTCCATTTTAGGGAAGTTTCTGAATATATACCATAGAGTAGGACATAGAACATAATAGAATGCATATTCAAATTGCAAGACAAGTTGCTATACTTTCTCCCATTAATTACTAAGTGAGAGGTACACCTAACATTTTTCAGATACTGGAGAAAATAATTATCACATTTCAGTTGGCTCTCCCTATTGGTTTACCAAATGACTTAAATGGTGCATCAGCAAGAGAAGGCTTTTCAGCTGGATCAGATTATATGAGAGCAACCCTACAACGACCCCTTATTACAGTGAGTCCAATAATGTCCAACACATCTGTAACAAAAGAGATGCTGTATAAAACCTGTATTAAATCTTAATAGGAGAATCATTGTTTAGGAACCTAAGGTGTTAAATCTAACAACATCACTTATACAGAACCAAAAGGTGAGAAGGTAAATTTAAGAAGAGAAAGAGAAAGAGGTATTCAAAGAGGGAGGGGACCTATTCAAAGAGCATGAATCATATATCCAAAAATGAGGGTTTCAAGAGGATGTGGTAAATCCATTAAAGGTTCCTAAAAGAGCAGCTGGTGAATAATAATAATCTATTTGTGATATTTACCTGATTTCCCCATTTTATTATCACAAGATCCCTTTTAGAGAATTAACATGCCTATAAGGAGACTGGAAATGATTGTAGACAGAACAGATAAGTATTTAATTATGATGAGAAAGAGAAAAATAGAGCTGGAGCAATGGCTTAGCAGTTAGGGTGCTTGCCTGGCATGCACAAGGACATGAGTTCAAACCCCAGCACTACATACACAATGAAGTGTTGGAGCAATGAAAACCATGTGAAAAACTGAATAAAGTTCTCTCTCTCTCTCACTGTCCCTCTCTTAAAAAAAAGGAAATAAAATGCTATCTGAAAGAAGATGTGGGACTCACAAAGGCTTTTTATTTGCTTGCCTGTAATATGGAAAGTTGGGGCAGTTTGAGAGTCTAATGAGCCATATTTCTTTTGAGTACAAAGAGGATGTGATTAAAAATGTAGGTACCTTCCTCACCTTTTACAGAAGACAGGCATAGCTTTTTTTTTCTTAATTATAAAGTTAATAAAGAGATGAAAATGGCTGGAGATGGTGGGCAGGTTTATGTTTCGTAATAGGAAATTAAGAGAATTTCTGTTTTTTCCTAATTTCCATGTAAAGTAGGTGTTGATTTGAATACTTCCCCAAAGTACATATGTTAGAAACTTAATCCCTAATGCAAAAGTGTTGAGAAGTGAGACCTTCAAGAAGTGAATAACTCATGAGGGCTCTGTTATCATGAGTGGACTAATGTCATCTCCAGAGGGGGTTCATTGTCACGAGAGTAGGAGTAAACTTCACATCAAAGTGAGATTGGCTCTCTCTTGCCCATGTGACACATTTCCCCCCCTGTTTTGACACAGTAAGAAAACCTTTATCAGAAGCAATACCCCAGTCTTTGATTTCCTAGCTTCCAGAACCATGAGCCAAATAAATTTCTATTGATTATAAATTCCCCACTCTGTGGTATTCGGTTAATACAGTACAAAAGGACTAAGAAAATTGGTACCCAGAAGTGAGGCTGTTGCATAATAAATATCTGAGATTCTGGTAGGAGCAGTGGAACTGTGTGTTAGGAGAGATGGAAAGAATCTGGATAAACAGGCTAGAAAAGCCAAGATTGTCATTAATGGAGCATTAAAGGCAATTCTGGTGAGGGTCCAGAAGACAAGAGTTTTAGATAGAGCCCAATCTTCCTAGGGATTACTTAACTGGTTGTGATCAGACCTTGGGTAGAAATACGGCTAGTGAAGGTTTTTCTGATGAGGTCTAGTGTTGGAAACTAGAGAAAAGACCATCCTTGTTTTACAGCAAAAAAGAAGTTGGCATAATAGTGTCTGTGACCTCAGATTTTGAGCACCGAATTTAAGTGCTATAGACTAGGATATACACAGAAGAAATATTCAAGAACCAAAACATCCAAGGTCCTGCATGGCTTCTTTTAGCCAATTTTAGTCAAATAAGATAAGAGAAAAATGATTTAAGGTTGCAATTCATAATTAAAATGGAGACAGAACAAAAATATTTGGAAAATTCTTATCCTGGCTTTGTAAGGAATAAAAAAAAAGTGTGTTTAGGACTAGAGAATACTGGCCAAGTAACTGTGTGATAAAGAGATTAATATAGGTAGAAGGAAGCTAGGTTCTGTTCATCAAGCAATAGGAGAATGACTTCAAAGGCATTTTGGAGAGCCTCAAATTAAGCTAGGGCTTTGAGGGAAAGAATTCCAGATACATTCTTGTAGGAACACATTCACTGACCTAAGCCTCAGGACTCTGTTCCCTTAATACCAGTGTAGTGCCTTTCAGCCATGCCAGGCTTGGCTCATGAAGGCCCGGGTGTGGCATAATCCACTGCTCTAGAAAATGCAAACTGTAAACCATGATTGTGTCTTCATGGTGATAATGCCATAGAATTTGTAGAATGTAAGAGCTATGGGATCATGGTTGCATTTTCCTTTATTTCAAAGGATGTCACAGGCAGCCTGAGGCCCTAAGCAGAGATTTTTCCACAGGATTGGAGCTACAGAGAATCCCCATTAGGACAATGTCTAGTGAATCTATGGGTTTGGGGCAGCCCCTGAGACTCCAGAACTAGAGTGCTTCTAGTGTGCAGCTCTAGCCTGGGAGAACCATAGTCACAAGACTCCAATTCATGAGAGCTGCTGTATGAATTGGCCTTGCAAAGCCGTACGGGTGGGGCTACCCAAGTCCTCTGGAAGTCCAATCCCCATCCATATGCCCAAAACATAGGACATGGAGTTAGAGGCTACTCTGGCATAATTTTACTTCTTGGGCTTTGCACTTATGTGGGACCACTTATCCCTTTATTCTTGCACATTTCTTTTGGAATGGGAGTGTCTATTCTATGCTCATCTCACCACTATACTTTGGAAGCATCTATCTCATTTAATTTCACTGGCTTACAGCTGGAGGATAATTTACCTCAACCGTATCTGGTTTAGATGGGAGTTTAAAATTTTTTCTGGAGTTTGAAATATTGAGTTGATGCTTGAACAAGTTAAGACTTTTGAGACTGAATCCCTAATGAAACAGTATTGAGAGGTGGTTAGGTCACAGGGCTCTCCCTCAGGCATAGATTCATGTTGCTATCACAGAAGTGTGTTCATGCTATAACAAAAGAGGGTTTGTTTTGAAGGGGAGTTCAGCCCTCTCTCACTGTCTCACCTGCTTGATGGCTTCTGCCTTGTTAAAACACAAGTAGGCTCTACCAGATGTGGACACTTGATCATGGACTTCTCAGCCTAAAGAATCATAAGCTCAACAAATGTCTGTTCAATATAAATGACCTAGTCTGTGGTATTTTGTTATAGAAGTACAAACTGAACTTAGTAGGGAAAAGGCTATCTTCCAAGAAGGAGAGAAAATGAGAAGTCAGAGGTCTGAGGAAAAGAAATGGTGGTTTGAGAGATGTCTTGAAGTGATGAAACTAAGGTAATGAGAAAAGCGAAGAGGTTCAGTGTTGTGGCTAACTTGAAATTGAAAGCAATGAATTCAAATGATTCAGTTAGTCTTCTTTTGTGATTTTCTGCAGGAATGTTCAATGGTTAGGTTAATGATGCAAAAGATGAATCTCTGCACACTTTCTGAGAAGGAAAACTAGAGACATATAATATCTGTCACTCTATCAGAGGAATGTGGACATGTACACACTAAGATACAAATCAGTGTGAGCTCAATGTGAGCAAGGAGGAATCAGTGATTAAAACTTGGGGAGGTGGGCTGTTTCATGAGAAGATGCCCTTTGGGTTAAAAGCCTTGAGGACTCTGTGTGTGTGATGGGGAGGAGCACTCAGGATAAAGGCAAAGGCCTGTGAATATATCTTGGATTTGATAATCTACTCTGTGAATTCTGAATAATGTAGCTGGAAATGAATCATATATATTTCTCACAAAATAAATATTAAACTCTGATTGCAAATTCAATTCATTTAGGTATCTTGTATCACCTTCTTGTCAGTAATACCTAGATTAACTGGAGATTCTAGGTAGACTTACCCAAGATGTTTCATGTTCAGTCAGGCATCCAATAATATAAAGTAATAACCAACATCTTGATTTGACAACAATTAAATCTCCTAACAGAGCCTCAGGCAGATGATATTACCATCAATTGAACAAATAAATGAATCAAGTAGCACTCAGCCTTAGATGGTTGCAAACAAAGAAACAAATGAAAGAACAAATGCTATTTTTTAGAACTTGCTGGGGTTTTACTTTGCAATCAATAGTTAGTGTTAAACACATTAATATTTTCATTTAGATGATGCTTCTCAATATCTAAAGATGTTATGATAAACTATTATGGTGTCAGGAAAGTGGCCTTTATGTTGATCAAGTTTAACTCAGAGAAAATAAGATAATTTTCTATGGATATTAACTTAAATTTGCTAAAATAGTCAAAGGCTGAGAACTCATGCCTGAGTATTTCCATCTATATTGCCTTATGTATTTTACATTTTGCACTTAGGGAATACATATGAGTGTTTCATCAGAAAGTTGATGAACTTTGTACAAAAAATGTTAAAAAGTTTACTGACTTTCCAAATATGATCTCATTGCATACTGAGTTAATATTTCCCCACAAAAAGAAAGCACCACCTACTTCAAAATAAAGTTATAGGGGAATTATTTTTCACCACAGCAAACTTCATATTTATTCTATATTAACTTAAGGTATATTTATTTAGCCTCAACCTCCACTTGAGAATTTTATGGAAGGTAGTTTTACCTCCATACAGGCTCAAATTCTTTGCTCACTTGCTCAGGACAATATAGGATTAGAATGGATTTGATCACTTCATAGATAGTTATGGGCCCTAAATAATGGTTAAAGTATCTGAGCTGTCATTTCTTAGTATGAATTATCAAACTGAGATTTCTTAGGATTAGTATAAATCAGACTTAGCATAATATACAATTTTCAAAAGTTAAAGAACCGAGTCCAGTGTATTTTAACAAAAACAGCCTCATGTACATAGAGTTTTTTACTTTGGTTCTATTGTTATTACTTGAGTATATTGGGTTTTGTTCTGTATATTTACAGAATTTGATTAATTATGATCTTTAGTATATAAGTTAGCTTTTCATCCCTGTGACCAAAACATCTAACAAGAACAACTTAATAGAATAAAAATTTACTTGAACTCTTGGTTTAAGAGTCTGTGGTTAGCTGGGGAAAAGATAAATCCTTCTAGGGCACACCCCCAATGATCACCTCCCAATAGGCCACCCAGTGATCAATGGATTAATCCATTACATAGGCTGATCCAGTGATGAGATCAGAGCCCACATGATCCAATTATTTCCTAAGAGCCCCACCTCTGAGCCTTACTCCATTGGGAACTATGCTTTTAACACATGAACGATTTGGGGGACATTTCAGATCCAAATCATAACATTTGGGCCATGATACATTCTCATTATTGTGCCATTCAAAGCCGCCTTCTCTCCCTCCTTTTCTTCTTTCCACCCACTTTTTAATTCTTTAGTCATCTTTTCATAAGAAAACAAGCATTCATGAATTCAAATCAAAACTCTAAAATCATAGACATTACTTACATTTGAATATATGATTTGTCTCTGCTAATCCATACTCCTACCTTCTGATAGCTTGGAGTTAGCATAATCCTGAAGGGAGAGGAAATAGAGAAATTTTGTTAACAGGGACTAACATTCTTTTGCTTTAACTGTTGGATAATATTCCATGTGTAGAAGCCAACACTGTTAATTTACCATTAATTTATGAGCATTTTAGATTTTGCTATTACAAACAGTGATGGAATATTTTATATTAATAAATATTCCCTCTTGTACATTTTCAGGGTTTCTTCTGGGGGTTGCACTTATAAAGGTAATTACCACATCATAGGATACTCATTTGTCTTTGCTGTGAATATTTGTCGGCTTTAATTGTTATGATTTAAAATTAAAAATAAGGAAGGAAAAAGAATAGGGAGAAGATTTCTTCTTCAGTGGCATTTTGTAAATAACCTGGTTTATTTTGGGCTTAAACCTGTCCAAAAGTAAATAATGTCTGTAGAAAAGTTACTTACCTATAAAGCGGCCACTTATACTTCGATAAGCTCATTTTGTCATGACATCCTTTATTTCCCTGTACTCACTTAGAAGTAAATAATTTCAATTGTCAATCA